>JAVSCE010020294.1:0-15825 GCA_032199065.1 Smutsia gigantea | reverse complement strand
GATTACACTTCCCAACTTCAAACTCTACTAAAAAGTCACAGTAATCAAGACAATTTGGTACTAGCAAAAGAACAGACCCATAGACCACTGGAAGAGACTAGAGAGCCCAGATATAAACCCAAGCATATATGGTCAATTAATATACAATAAAGGAGCCATGGATATACAATGGGGAAATGACAGCCTCTTCAACAGCTGGTGTTAGCAAAACTGGAGAGCTACATGTTAGAGAATGAAACTGGATTATTTCCTAACCCCATACACAAAAGTAAACTCAAAATGGATCAAAGACCAGAATTTAAGTCATAAAATGATAAAACTTTTAGAAGAAAACAGGCAAAAATCTCTTGTATATAAATATAAGCAACTCTTTCATGAACACAACTCCTCGGGCAAGGGAAACAAAAGAAAAAGTGAACAAGTGGGACTACATCAAACTAAAAAGCTTCTGTACAGCAAAGGACACCATCAGTAGAACAAAAAGGCACCCTCCAGTTTGGGAGAATACATTCAAATGACATAGCCGATAAGGGGTTGTCATCCAAAATGTATAAAGAGCTCACAAGCCTCCACACCAAAAAAGCAAACAACCCTATTAAAAAATGAGCAGAGGATCTGAACAGACACTTCTCCAAGAAGAAATCAAGATGGCCAACAGGCACATGAAAAGATGCTCCACACTGCTAATCATCAGAGAAATGCAAATTAAAACCACAATAAGATATCACCTCACACCAGTTAGAATGGTCAACATCCAAAAGACAAACAACAACAAATGCTGGTGAGGATGTGGAGAAAGGGGAACCCTCTTACACTGCTGGTGGGAATGTAAATTAGTACAACCATTGTGGAAAGCAGTATGGAGGTTCCTCAAAAAAATCAAAATAGAAATACCATTTGACTCAGGAATTCCACTCCTAGGAATTTGCCCTAAGAATGCAGCAGCCTAGTTTGAAAAAGATATATGCACCCCTATGTTTATCACAGCACTATTTACAATAGCCAAGAAATGGAAGCAACCTAAGTGTCCATCAGTAGATGAATGGATAAAGAAGAGGTGGTATATATATATATACAATGGAATATTATTATTCAGCCATAAGAAGAAAACAAATCCCACCATGTGCAACAGCATGGATGGAGCTAGAGGGTATTATGCTCAGTGAAATAAGCCAGGTGGAGAAAGACAAGTACTAAATGATTTCACTCATCTGTGGAGTATAAGAACAAAGGAAAAACTGAAGGAACAAAACAGCAGCAGACTCACAGAACCCAAGAATTGACTAACAGTTACCAAAGGGAAAGGGAATGGGGAAGATGGGTTGGAAGGGAGGGATAAGGGGGGAAAAGGGCCATTACAATTAGCACACATAATGTAGTGGGTGTGGGGGGGGGTGGGGGGATACGGGGAAGGTAATATAACACAGAGAAGACAAGTAGTGATTGTATAACATCCTTCTACGCTGATAGACAGTGACTGTAATGGGGTATATGGTGGGGACTTGATAATAGGGGGAGTTTAGTATCCATAATGTTGCTCATATAATTGTATATTAATAATAGCAAAAAAAAAAAGGTTTGACTGCCTAATAAAGTGCGATGCCATAAAAAAAACACAATAAGATATCACCTCACACCAGTTAGGATGGCCAACATCCAAAAGACAAACAACAACAAATGCTGGCGAGGATGTGGAGAAAGGGAAACCCTCCTACACTGCTGGTGGGAATGTAAATTAGTTCAACCATTGTGGAAAGCAATGTGGAGGTTCCTCCAAAAAATAAAAATAGAAATACCATTTGACCCAGGAATTCCATTCCTAGGAATTTACCCTAAGAAAACAGGATCACAGATTCAGAAAGACATATGCACTCTTATGTTTATTGCAGCACTATTTAAAATAGCCAAGAAATGGAATGGAAGCAACCTAAGTGTCCATCAGTAGATGAGTGGCTAAAGAGAAGGTGGTACATACACCCACAATGGAATATTATTCAGCCATAAGAAGAAAACAAATCCTACCATTTGCAACAATATGCATGAACCTAAAGAGTATTATGCTCAGTGAAATAAGCCAGGCAGAGAAAGACAAGTACCAAATGATTTCACTCATATGTGGAGCATAAGAACAAAGAAAAAAACTGAAGGAACAAAACAGCAGCAGACTCACAGAGCCCAAGAATGGACTAACAGCTACCAAAGGGAAAGGGACTGGGGAGAGTGGGTGGGAAGAGAGGGATAAGGGGATTAAGGGGTATCATGATTAATGCACATAATATGGGGGGGCACAGGGAAGGGAGTATAGCACAGAGAAGACAAGCAGTGACTCTGTAGCATCTTACTATGCTGATGGACAGTGACTATAATGGGGTATGTGGGGGGGACCTGATAATAGGCGGGAATGTAGTAACCACAGTATTGCTCCTGTGAAACCTGAGCATAAGATTGTATATCTATCCATTAATAAAAAATATGTATGTATATACATATATAAAATATGAAAATTATATATAGATACAAACATATCCAGTACAATATTATTATAATACTCAAATTCCTGTCAAGGTTTATGTTTTTAGATGCATGTTCTTTTTTAATCAGAAGATTAATACAACAGGATTTCTGAAGTTCCTTGTTGCTATTTTGATTCTTCAATTTTCATCACCTATGAGTAACACGGTTGCATGATTTTACTATAGTCGCATCATGAGTTGTTCATAATTGACAGTTCATGCAACTGGAGAGTAGTCGGAATCTCATTTTTTTTTTACTTCTGGGAAAGCCTAATTATTTCATGGTTTATCGGGAAGTATATTGACAAGTTCAATGAAATGAATGGTTGTCATCTTTAATTCCCCTAGAAAGGAAAAGTAAGGTGATTCCTCTTTAATTTTAATAATGTGATTTCTCCCATTCAAAATGGTAGAAATTTCAGCATTCCTAATGCTATCTGGACTTTACCCCTAAAGTTCTTTCAAACTGAGGCATGGTATATTTGTAAAAACAAATTTGTTACAAGAAAACTTAACAAGCAACGATTAGCAATTACAGATTGTTAGAAAATGAGAAGTGGACTAAGAAGAAACAAAACTCAAAACTTCTGAGCAATTTAACCTTCTTAATCCAATTTGGAAAACAGCAATAATGATATCTTACTTTTATGAAATGTGGTTAAGGTTTCAAAAGCCCTTTCGTATTAATAACTTCAACTGATACAATTGACTTACAAGAAAGAACAGGGATCTAGTCCTCTATCAGGTGAGCAGAGAGGCACACATTTAAGTAATCAAAGTCACAGCCATAAATAATTACATTAATTCATCCATTCACCCACTTTTCACTCTTTGAAGGACTACTACATTTCAGATTGTGAAGGCTGATCAGTGAATACCCTTGCCTTTGAGGCTTAAAGACTACTCTAGAAAGGGTGACAAAGAAATTCAGCATGACACAATAAACAATTTAAGGGGCTTTAGTCATTAAGAAATGGCACCTGTAATTTGGTGTGGAACTTCAAACTCACAGATGAGACGTTCGTGAAAGAAAAAAAAGTATTTGTATGAGCCAGAACCACAGAATGGAGAGCTGCCAAGAGCCAGAGATTATTATTCCAACAATCCCCTTATTTCATAGGCCAGGAAACTAAATCTAAAGAGATTAAGTCACTTTCCAAAGATAATAAAATGGCAAGTGGAAAAGCCTTCAAGTTTCTCAAGCCCATAAGCACAATTTCCAAACTGTCTCAAAACACACAGAACCAAAAAAGGAAAGACAGAAAATGTGCTCTAACTACATGTATTCAGTCTGAGATGATAGATTTTACTACTATTTTTAAAGTCTTCAAAATGTTGAAAGACAAAGGGGACTTGTGTATTAATGCTATGGTTTTATAATTTCCCAGTGAATTAAAATAAGTTTCTTGCTCAATGATCAAACATTATTCAAAGGCAATATGAATAAATTATATTTTACATTATTTTAAAGATCACTGCTGACACCTCTCTGAATGAATGGACATTGCCATGCCAACTGCGAAGTGTTTCTATGCTCAGCACAAGGAATACACAGTGGATACTGCAGTGAACAGAAATACACAGTCCTCAGTCTGTGGTCATTGTCTACCTTTAGGAGTTCAAACATAAATGTGCTTTATTTCATAATTTCACAGTTCCTCATGCATTAATATCTATCATTATGCTTTCCCAATACACCTTGAACCTTTAACAATATGGATTTGTTGAAGGAAAGGCTATGTCACATCGGTTTTTGAAATTTCACAAAATAATGTAGCATGCCAGTCTCACTGACTTTTTAGACTGCGTTATATTCACATTACCTTTCTTCTGGTTCACTTTGCTGTTTCTGGTAGAGTGGTTCTGCCTACATGAGTAAAATTTTATTACACTCTTATCCTTCACTGTTGGCTCTCCCTTGGCAGTCATGTTTAATCGTGCCAGATGTTGTTTTTGCAGAGCTCAATCCTTCTGCACAGATAATAGCCAGCCTGACCAAGTCTTCCATTCAATGTAGCCCCCTCCCTCAGAAAAGCGTTATGTTCAGGGGGTAATTCCTGACAATGAAGCAAACTAACCTGCTTTCAGCTGTGGGTGGCTATTTTACCAAAACGATTTGATCTTCATATTCCAAATGGCTAGTCTAAAATGTTCTTAGTTTACTGCTTTTGTCTTATTATTTAACTATATACAAAGAATATCATCTAGGGAATATAAAGATGAATGGTAATTAATTAAGCAATGAAACAGATTTTCCATATGAAAATTATAAAATGATCACATTGCCTTTTGTATCAGCTACATGGAGAGTATTTTTTCCTCTCTTCACATACAGAAAAGAAGTAATCGTTTATACCTCCAGTGGCTTATCTTCCAACAACAGGGGCTGTACTTGCGAAGAAATCGTATTCCTACTAAGTCCATATCCCTCTGCTTTTATATTTCCTTCTTTCTTCTATTTCTCTGCCTCTGCACATAAGTGTACCCCTTTCCAGAAAAAGGTTCATGGAGTAACATGTCACTTACCTAAAGAACAGACTTCTAGTAGCTTCAACAATTAGGGAAAAAAATGCCCTAAACCTTTATAAAAGAGAAAAAGACTTCTGAGAGGCCAGTTGTCAGAAAGCACATGCTTATTCTGTAAGAGTAGAACTCAAAATGAGCTGTCCTTCCCCTGAGTTCCCATGGCTTATTATCTGTTCTTTTCTCATGGCACTTACAGTTTCTTTATTATTCTAGCTATGTATGTAAATGTGTTATCTTCCTTACCAACCTGAAAGATCTTTGCTGTCAGGAGCCATGCCTAACTTATCTTATTCCCCACAATGCCAGGTTTTTCATTTATGTTCTATAAAGAACCATCCTTTAAAGCCTCATGAAGGTTACAGAAAGGTCAAGGTAATGAGGTCTAGAAAAAGACTATTTGATTTGGCCAGTTTTTCATAGTGTCTGACACTTATCACATGCCTTTATTATAGGTATTTTTATGCACATCTTATATTCCCAACTGCTCCAACTAAAAAGGAAGCTTTATAAGCTCCTTGAGGGAAAGTTCCATATGTTGCTCATCTTTGTATCTCTCAAAACTTTTAAATAGAACCTTGCACAGATATACAAATGAATGAACATAAATCAAATTAGAAGGATAAATAGCAGACACCCATAATATATGACAGCTAACAGCAAAGAAAGGCATTCAAATACAAAAAAGGTACTTTTAGTCATTAAAATTTTATTACGTGCCTATTATGTAAGAACTGTGCTATGTACTAAAAGGAATTAGCCTTCTCGTCTCCCTCAGAGAACTCCAAGTTTAGTGGGATAACCAGGAGTGAAGTCAGTAATTATATGCCAAAATTATAAGAAATTATGCCCTACTGATATATCCATTCCCTGAGCCTAGCCCAGTGTACACTATATTGAAAAAGATTTTTTAAATGAAAAAATAGTTCAAACCAATAAAACTTTGAGAACTAAAATGAATAAGGTTACATTAACTGGAACACTTCATGCTAGATAAATGAGACATTACTTACTGTATTACCATCATTTCTTAAGTGTTTATAAATTAGACTGCTTTCCCAATATGCTCTTTGCACTATATCCCAAACAATAATAGTATGAATAGATATTTTACATGGTTTGCCATATTTTAGGAGGTATTTTTATATACACCTACACAAGTGTCAATATTAATACGAAGCACTTAAAACTTTTTCTCTATTTTCTTTTTTATAAAGCAAGATTCCTGTGAATGTCTTACAGAATTTCCCCAAACCTTATTTGATATTTCATTTAAGCACAGTTACACAATTTCCAACAGCTATGGAACCATAAAGGACCTACCCCAATATTTGACAGACTCTAGTAGGAGTACTAGTTGGTTATTAAAATATTCAAGCATAGCCTTTGAGAATAATTTTACTCAACTTTTAAGACTCATCAATTTAATCTATGATCATCCTATTTTCTCTGAAAATGACTGAGACCCTGGCTGAATACCAAATAAATTTCATTTCCTTTCCCGTGGATAATTAAAAGGTAGCATGTCTGAAAGAATTTTACCACTATTTACAGCCTCAAAGTGTTAATGGACTAAGGCATTCAGTAGCATTACTTATTTAAGCATTGTTAAAAGAAGATGCACAATGAGAAACGGGCCTGACTTAGGTACTCTATATACAGTGTTGGATTATATAATAATCCAGCCAGCCCTTTGCTATTACAGTTGATTGCTGTCTAAAAAATAACAGTAGATGGCAATGTGCACTGCAGGGTATGCCTCACTACAGATGTACTAGACAAGGTTTATGTTAACATTTTAGAAGCAGGTTTTTTCTCTGCTTAAAAAAATGCATTCACTATAGAAAATTTGGAATATCAGGAAAGAACAAATAATATCATAAGAACTATTCATTATCCCAAAACTCAAAGATCATAAAAATTATGATTCCAAAACTCAAAAATTTTAAAGTGTCAACAGTTTGCTGTATTTCCCTCCAGCATGTTGTGTGCTTTGTGTGTGTGTGTGTGTGTGTGTGTGTGTGTGTGTGTGTGTGTGCATGCTTTATATGGTACATACATGGAATATGTTTTTTTCCACTTCAAGCTATATTACGGAAATTTTCCCCATCTGTAGATAGTTGTCATTATGAACAGCTACAGAGAATTCCATAGTATACATGGACCAGAAGATATTTAAGCAACAACTTACTGTAGGCCATTTAAGATATTTCCAATTTTTCATTATTATAACTAACTGTACAATTAACATATGTCCTTTCATACATCACTGGTTACTTTCTTTGGATAAATTACTAAAAGAAGAATTAAGCAAATGTTACAAATATTTTGAAGTCTCTTAATAAGTATCACTAAATTGCTTTCAGGAAAGGTTTTATGCTATTCAGCAGTATATGCATTTTCCTCACTAATACTGCATTAAGTAGATGATAGGAAGATACATATGTATGTATATAAACATACAACACACACATGGACACACACACACTTAAATGGCTTGTGTTAAAGAAACCAAAGGAGATTTCATTTCTGTAATTTGTATTTCTTCGTCACTAGCAAACTATTAATTTCATGTGAATAGTAGTTACTTATATTTCTTATTTTTTATATTTCTTCTTAAATATTTGCTCATTTTTCTATTGACCATGGAGTGTTTCTCATTTTCTTAATGAACTGTGAATGGTGCTTGAATATACAACACTGAAATATTATCTGCCAACCAGGGTTGCAATTTTATTATGAAAATATGTAGAAAATTATAAAAAACAATACAAGTATAATCATCCACCTTCCATAATAAACATCAATGCTATCATAATTGCTCAACAAGTTTTCTCTTTTAGAAAGTAAGGTATTAAATATACAGTTGAAGCCTGTATATTTATATCATTCTCCAAACCAATTCCCCTCCCTTCCTACCCAGAACTATCCATAACCATGAATTTCATGTGTATCATTTCCATTGTGTTCTTACACATTTTAAGTATTTTAATGAAAAATTGCACAATATTGTTTGGGCTGTCTTTAAAAAAGTTAAATAACATATGTATAATTTTGCAGCTAACGTTTTTACTCAACATTGTTTTTGAGATCTATCCATGTTGATATATAAATTTCTGGCTCATTAATGTATACTGATTTATCCATGTTAGTTATATAATATTCATTCATTTTAATTACTTTATGATAATCCATCTCATCAAGACATCATCATTTATCCATTTACTATGTTAAACATCTAACTTGTTTCCAGTTTTTGGTATTATAAAAATATATTTAGCAATCAAACTTGTGCCTATGTGCATGAATTTCTCAATGTTATATACCTAAATATTAATTATTGAATCAGGATATTTGGATTATTAAATTGAATATTAAAATACTAAATCACTTTCAAACTTACTGGATATTGTCATATTTCTCTCCATTTTCTAATGCTTTTTTTAGGATTTTTGTATTTATGTTCAGAAAAGAGACTGAGCTATAATTTTCTTTTGCTATACTTTGTCTATTTTTCGGTACTAAGTGATAAATAATTTCATGGTGAGTTGGGGAGCACATCTTTATTTTCCAGGCTTTGAAAAATACTTCTGTAATAGGGATTTATCTCTTCCTTGAAGGTGTGATAAAAATCACATGCTTTTGGGCCTGATACTTTTTAGAATGGTGTGAGAATGAAGGGATTTTTTTTTACTTTCATTTCAATTTCTTTAACGATACTCAGTCTAGGCAGATTTTTTTGTTTCTTCTGCTTTCATTCTGATAATTTCTATTTGTCTGGAAAATTAGCACTCGTTTAAGCCTGGGATTATTCCCTTCATGGTAAAGCCTGAGACAAGAGCTTGTGTGCAGATAATATATCTGGGGGGCATGATGCTAGGCAATGGGTATGTGGGACTGGAAAGGAGTGAAAAAAGTAAGAAAAGCCTATTCAAGGTTGTGATTCTGAACCGATCACTACTGTGGCCAACTGGGGCTAGTTTCCATTAGCAACCTTAGGATGGGCAGCATACAATGCACCTGGAAATTGTACACAGTTCACCCAATGGCTTCTGCTCCTCATTGGTCAAGGATGGTCGCATGGGCTATTAAATCACTCTTACTTCTGGTCGTGTATGCATATGAGTGCTATGGGCTCTCATACATCAGAAAGTAAGATGAAGTGGCCACAACGATTAGGTCAATCTGCTTGCCATAGCAATGACCAGGGTAAAAGTGGGTT
This sequence comes from Smutsia gigantea, assembly GCA_032199065.1. Lineage (NCBI taxonomy): Eukaryota > Metazoa > Chordata > Mammalia > Pholidota > Manidae > Smutsia > Smutsia gigantea. The sequence goes on along the minus strand of JAVSCE010020294.1, from coordinate 6,567 downwards.
GAAACCACATGATGTGGAGAACGAGTGTCCAATACATTATTTCATCTTAGTTTTCAAAATTTTTTATCTCATTTTACTCTCCCTTTTTATTTCCAATATTTGTGCATTTTCTCCTTATTCTTCTTTCCCAGGGGATTTTCCTGTTTATCAGTATTTTCAGAAAATGAGCTTTTAGTTTCATTGATTGGCCTTACTTTTTTCTATTCATTAATTTCTATTTCTATTTTTATTATCTCCTCCTTCAATTTACTTTAATATATATCCATTAAATCAAACTTCATGATTTTATCATCCAGGTCATCTACAATTTGTTGTCTTACCAGAATTTCCTTCTCTTCTCCCTTATTTGCTCTGTTTTTCCCTGTGGGGAACCTACGTCTTGTGGTTCTGTCCCATCTAATCTTGCCATAACTTCAGCCACATGTATGAAACCAAGACAAAGACTTGGTCAAGCAGAGGACTCCAATTCCTTGCCCTCAAAGACGGTTTAGGTACTGGCACATGGCCTAAGCAGAGCTACTTTCTTCCCTAGGAACTGCTAATGTGGATGCTGGGAGAGGCAGGGGTTCCCCTACTTGAGTAGTTTTAACTAAAATTGTTACCTCCATTGAATGAAATAATAATATAAGAATGTTTGGTAGAGCATATGGGATTTATGAGATACCAGTTTATATTAATACTCCCCTGTTCTCTGGTGATTATATACCCTAAAGGCAGGCTAAGTGTCTATGAAGGAAAATAAAATCCTCCTCACCCCAAAATACATATTATATATGCATATATATATAATATGGTGATGGTAGTAACATTACACCTGCTCAAGGTATTTATGCGTTAACTGACATTGAAAAGTTTTTTAGAGGAATTTTAATTGTTGGTGAAAGTCCAGCCACTATATTTTTTTCACTGGTACAGCCTAAGACACCTAGATGACTAAATGCCCTTAAGGCTGACTCTGGCTGCTGCAGTAAATGAGGCAGCCAACTCTTATTTAACTTATGAGAAATTCGAAGTTACCAGGCTCTCAGGAAACGTGTTCAAAGTGATTACATTTTCTGAATTGCCCATGCATTTTCAGTCTGTTCTTTGCAACTTAAAACTAGTAAATCTGTGTACATTTCTGAAATGAATTGATTAGTCATCATACAATGCATCCATGCCCATCTATTCAGGGTCAATTTCAAAAAAAACAACAAAGTTTTGGTTTGCTTCTCTGGAATTCAGAAATGCTGGCCATTCAGCATCCAGTATGTAAATTCTTGAAAGTAAAACACAAAGAGCCTGATAAAGTTTCAAATTCAATACGAGTCTTGTCTTTGCACAGGAGGAGTTATGAAGAAATCCACATTATTTTAAGCTTCTCTTAGGCACAAAATATAACAAGCACTAAATTATTCAGAAAGTTATAACTGTTCAAGGCTGAAATGCAAGAGGCCCGACTCCATCACAGTGAAAACTATCCAGAACTTTATATTCCTTCCAAATCATAATAACAAAAACTTGATTTGGGGTATTTGTAACAGGGTGTATGGACATTCAGTGATGGGCTGATTAACCACTTTTCCAACAACAAAATCAATCCTTTATATGTGGAAAGGATAGTGACTGATTTCCATGAAGAATCACCGAGCACCCATTCAAAGCATAATAAGATGCTCAGTAATACATACTTAGCAATATACTTGGCTTCATTTTTCTAAAGTTAGTCTAAATTGCCCAGTGCTTGCAGTTATTTAAGGTAAATTAAAGGCACCAGACCTACACATAGTAGAAAATCATACTATCCATGAATCAGTCACCTTGAGGCTTAGTCTCAGCCTGATTTGTGTTGCCTATCATGTTTAGGCCACAGTTTCATAAAGGAGGTAACAGTAGTGTATATTTTCCTCACAGGGCTACGGTGAAGATAGCTGAGTCAGGGAATGTTTTAAACTTTTGGCCTAAAGGTATAACACAAATTCAACAAGGAGAGTAAACACAAACTCACCTATTCAACTATTCAATACCTAATATCTAGCATATTGCTAAGTTTCATATCTATAGAATGGAACAGCTTGGCTTTGAACACCTGCCTCAATACTTATTGGAAGAGTTGCATTTTCTATGTTGTTTATACTCCCCAAGCCTGAGTTCCCTCTAAAAATGTGCACAAAAACTGTGCCTCATTCACCAGGTTGTTCTAAGGATTAAATTTGGGGGTTATATTTTAATATACTGAACACCAGTGAACAACATATTATAGACACTCATTAATTACATTATTATAATGGTGAATTAGAGAGGGTTGTCCACAGCAACAGAACCAACAGGATGCATATATCTTAGGAAGAAATTTATTATAAGGAATTGGCTCATACAACTATGGAGAGGCTGGCAAATGCCAAGTTCTGCAGGTTGAGTGGGCAAGCTAGCACCCCAGAAGAGCTGATGTTTTGGTTCAAGTCTGAAGACAGGAAAAAAGCCCATGCCTTAGTCTGAAAGCTGCCAGGCAAGAACAATCTTCTCTCTTCAAACAGTTTTATTAAGGCATAATTGGTATAGAACCTTGTGCCTATAGTTAGAAATTCAGTACTGTACACTTAAAAATTTGTTAGGAGTATAGATCTCATTAAGCATTCGAATCATACACACACACACACACACACACACACACACACACACACATACAAAGCCACAAACAGGCTGTGAGGCAGGAATAATTTACTCAGGGGAGAGTTAGCCTTTTCTATTCAAATCATCAACTTAATGGATGAGGCCCACCTACATTACAGAGGGCAATCTACTTTACTCAGTCTAATGATTTAAGTGTTTATTTCAAACAAAAACATACTTAGAGAAACACCCAGAATAATGTTTGACCAAATATCTGGGCTCCCTGTGGCCCACTTAGTTAGGCTGACACATAAAATTAACCATCACAAATGGATGTTAGTAAAATTGAATACTATGCATATATGATGACACCATAATTTATTAAAACTGCAAAATTCATTCAAATGCCTTATGTTTCTATGTAAGATCAAACAACTGACTTGGACGATTCCGTGAGAGTTTAGTTCAGTATTGTTTTACTTTGTTTTTTAACAATGTGTCCAGTTGTTAGATTTAATTAATTGGTTGGTCCTTTCTAAATAATCACTTGTGGCTATTGTCAAATTGAGTGGACTTTTCACACAGCCTAGTAATATTTGAAAAAAGGCAAAACTCTCACACACAGAAGCTATCATTATACAATACTAGGTTTGAAAACCCATGAGCACTCTTTCCCACCATTAGTCCTTAGGTTAGATTAAATAACATTATTGATTGTATCAGATAAATAGAGCAATAAAGTGATGCCGACATGAAATTCTATTTTATTTTTCATCAGCTCAAGTCAATGATTTAAACAGAGAATTAAATGCATTAAAGGTAAAATAATTTATGGAATAAAAAGTAGGCTAAAATTTTCACAGAGATAGCAAGAGTGGCAAGGAATGTATGACATAAAAATCACAATCGATATTGCCCAGTATACCAAAGCTGCATTCAAATCATTTTCTTTTAATGGACTGCATTGTGCTTTCTTATAAATTTTTCAACAAGTAGTCATGAAGATTTAAATTTTGTTCAGGTGGCTGATTATACTGTAATGCCTAAAACACGGTATTAAAGGAACATTTTTAAATCTAGCATAGTATTGAACAAAACCAAAAAAAATTACATACCTTTAAATCTAGAGAGTTGTTCTATACATGATAGAACACAATCCATAGCTCTTCCCTTGCTCTCAGTTCATTTGTTTGATAAATGAACATTTAGTTTAAAATAAAGGGTTAATAAACACATACCTACAGAATGCCTTGCCTCTGTTCCTTAGAGTTCCTAAAGTCACAGCCCCTTTCCAAGGCCAGCCTGCATACAATGATTGATTGCTGGGTGGTTATAGACTCCAACTTTTCCTCCATCTTACCTCCTTCCTCAACTCAGGACAACTAGGAAGAGCTATCGCCATGGAATTAGATGATGGCTTGTTGTGGCTATACCTCAGCCTAACTTCTCTGCTTAACTGCATTTCTGAGATAGAGCAGGGAAATGGGACAAGGGTCATGCCATTGTAAAACCTACTTAGCCTGTAAAAAAGGCCCAGCTTATTCTTTAAGTTAATCTATATGCTGTTCTTCCTCTTCTTCCAACCCCTTAATCAAGTAACTTCATAAATAACCAGGACAAGGGACAGACCTCCAGTTCTAAATGAACCTATGTGGGTAAAGAATGTTAAGATCTGGATCAATAGTCACCTAAATAACCCTATTCTTAAAACAAACCTTCAAAGGAATTATTAATCAACCATATACATCATGCCTTATACCAAACCCTACCCAAAAGGCCCTTTAAAACCCTAAGCCCTAATCTCTAACTTAAGCACGCCTCTTCTCTAAGGTCATCCACACTCCCTTCTGAGTGTGTACTGTCTTAGCAAATAAACTTTCTTGCTGCATAAGCCTATCATACTTTGTCTCTGAACTCTTTCTCACAATAAAGACAACTCACCAACCTCCACCTCCAGTGATGTGTCTTTTTCACTTTGCTATTTCATTCAGCTTTGTAGTCTTAAGTACAATCCATTTTCCCTCTCCCTGTTTTATTTCAGACTATAAGGGAAGGAGCTATGGGAGAATCTGAATAGGGAAGGTCTTGCATGGTTCCCATCATCTGGGTGACCCGGAACTACAGGCATTCAATCACATTCTTTAGCAACTTGCCCAAAAAGTCTCCTTTCCTTGCTCTGGGAAGTTCTCAGAACATAAACTCACTCCATTCAATTCTCTATGGCTTCCCCAAATTCTGGGGTGGTAGGGATATAATTCCTACACCATGCAGATCAGGCAGACACTAGATGCCAGGTGACCCTGGCTTTAGGAATTGACAAGGAATTGGCCCTACATCAAGCAGGAGTTCAATGGACTTTCCTTTTCTCCCTCTGTTCTTCCTTGTTCTCTACTGCCATCATGGCTGCTGACATTCCCTACTGTACTTGCTTTAATGAATTCCTTTCTTGCTGACATTTGTGGGACCTGATCTCAAATTCTTTCCCTATCAGAGTCAAGAGCTCTCCCCACTGGGGTTGAGGTTTCACCTAGTGGGCAGGGAGAGACCTCCCTAGATGCAGCTGCCTGGCAGCATTTCCTTCCTATCCCATATACAGGGGTTGAACTTGAAAGTACTCCCTAATAAACTTCCTTCATGCTATTACCTGTTTCAGAGTCTGCTTTCTTGGGAATCTGATCTGCAGCACCATATATCTGTCCAAGCTTGGAGGATTGTGGGTAAATTGCAATATTTCCAGAATCTCTTGCCTGGCTTTAGTGCATCTCCATATCAATAGGTGTTTCCAAGGGGTGGAGAGAAGTAGTCCATCTCCATATCAACAGGTAATTACATGGGCGAGTGAGGGCTTATCTGGACGAGAGAGGTTGGGTGGCACTCTCTCTTCTTCTGCAGCCAGGTCGAGAGAGACACTGGACAACTGCTTATAAGAAATAAACAGGTTTCTCCCACGTTATGTCTCCCTTTGACTGATTTTGATTTCAAAAGTATTTTGCCCCAGGATTTTCCCCCCAAGAGTTACAAGGATGTATGTGTACAATACAGGACAATAGTGTACCTGTTGTATTGTAATCAGCTATTATCATCACTTAAAAATACACAATAAACATCTTTCCACAACCTAAACACTCTTATACACTATTTAGTGTGGATAAAATTGCAATATTTCCAGAATCTCTCGCCTGGCTTTAGTTCATCTCCATGCAATAGGTGTTTCCAAGAGGTGGAGAAAAGTAGTCCATCTCCATATCAATAGGCAATCACAAGGGCATGCAGAGGGCTTATCTGCACCAGAGATCTGGGTGGAGCTCTCTCTTCTGCTGCAGCCTGGTCAAGAGAGACACAGGACGACTGCTTGTAAGAAATAAATGGGTTTCTTAACTTTATTTCTCCCTTTGACTGATTTCGGTTTCAAAGGTATTTTTGCCCTGGGATTTTCTCCCCTGGAGTAACATTTAGAAAGACTGTATTATATGCCATTGTATACAACATAATTTATCTAACCCATCCCCAAAACTGAAGGGTTCAAATTGCCTATTCTAAACAACATACTTACATAGTCTCAAAGTAAATCACCACAAGGTGCTCGTTAACTACTTAAAGGTAGAGAAACCTTAGAGACACCGAAGGGGAGCAGAATTTGTTACCCCAAAATATGCCTCTTTCACATAAGGATTATTTTAGGATGGTTATTTTTAAGAAGCTGCAGGCACAGGAGAAGCTCTGAAAGCTGAGTAAAAGTTACCCTTTTGTAAGGGTCATTTACATTCATAAAGGAAATCTCCACTTGTAAAGGTGTTTCCCCTCTGTATCAGAAAGAAGAGGATGAAATCTCTATAACTTTTATCAGTGGGAAAGGCAATGACTTAAGTCTACATAACAACTCACCCCTGTTTACGGTGCTTCTCCTGGTGACCTCCCATAAATGACTCCCCACTCTCAAAATTTTCTTTTGCCTTTAGTTGAAAATGGTATTTA
>JAVSCE010020293.1:0-215866 GCA_032199065.1 Smutsia gigantea | reverse complement strand
TTCTTGATTGTCTGTCACTCTCATTAAAAACAAAATAAACTAAAGACCAAGGCCTGCAGAATACGAGGAAGCTATCTCTTTTGGGAAAGAGTGCTGTTTTTTTTTTACATATTCAAAAACTTGATCTTCAAATCCTTTTTCAATGTAACTCATTCTCCATCCAAAGAAACAGGATAAGAGCAGAGCTGCAGCGCTGGTGATTAAGGGTAAATTTCCATCTAGGAGACAAGCTCCTATCAGTTCTCAGCAAAATTATCTGGGAAACCTGATTCCCCAAAAGGATTGTTTGTGGGAACCCTGGAACTACAGATCCCTTTTCTCCATTTGCAGAGATTCTGATTTCAGTCATTCTGAAGAGGGGCCTGAGGACCTATATTTCCGCATATTTTGCAAGTGATTAGCAAAGAGCCCTGTGTGGGAATCAGTGATTTAAGGCTCATGATTGATATGTCTAGTATACTTTTTCCTCGGTTATCATGGACTCTGAAATCACAATATCGCTTTCTATTATGTTTTTTATCTATCACAAATCAGTTCTTTCTTGATAATGAAAATTAGTTCCAGCAGAGCAATTCCCCTGAATGCTTTGTTCACCTCACTGAAATATTCAGCAGGGCAAATAGGAAATTTATCAACATTGTTCTGAATAAGAATTGACTTCTCATTTTTCTGGGTGTTGAAAGTTCACTGTCAGACTGTCATTTAAAATCTTAACTGCAATATCTCTTACTATAGTTTCATTTACATTCTTTAATTAATTTTAGCTTCACTTTCACCTTCAAATTTGTTCTTTTCTATAAAACAGCATACTCTGCTGACATGCATTGCTATCTCCCTTTATTCTGTTAAAAACATTTTTTAATAAGATAAGACCTTCCATTGTATATTCCAATTATGTGTCACACTTCAGCAAATACTATGACACATAGGAGATTTTCTTTACATTCTTCTGATAACATTCCCTGTTGACTTTATTATCATACTTTCCATTTAATTAGACACATCTGTGGGTTTTCCAAGATTTTTTTGATATGCTTGCTTTGAAATAATTTCAAGGATGGGTATTCTTGGAATAAAAATAGATGTGAATGAATTCTGGAATTTAACATTTACTTAACCAAAAAAAGCAATGGTAATTATCATAAGTAAACCTGTCAAAGGAAGACTGTGCCTTTTAGCTGTTATCAATGGAAATGATCTTTGCTATAAAATCAAATTAACCTTGTGGTAGAATTGTAAGATTTATTTTTGCATATTACATTAGAACCTTCATCCTATACCATCATTGCAGAAATTGGCATAACAATAACAGACTAAACACAACATAATTAATGAAAATAATTTTCACTAATATCAGGCAGCTATTGTCACAGTCCCAGAGAGACCAAATAGTTTGACTGAATGTCACTCAAAAATATGCTGATTGCAAGATGGGAGGACTTCAAAATCTAGAATGAAAGTTCTGCTATACTCTTAAATTTAATATCTTATCAATAAGTATTACATTTTATAAAAATCAAGCACAGTTTTTAACATGTCAGGACCTATTAGATTTTTATAGTAAAACAACCTCAATTAGTACATTTATTTACAATTCAGGCAAAATGTATGAATTAAATTAAATTTCTGAAATAAACTTCTTTGGTAATACAGAATATGACTCTGAGAAAGTGTAACTGATTAATTTTAAGGAGCATACCAATATTTGGACATTTATATGGAGTGTTTTTCCTTTTGAAGCATTCATTTAAAGAGGCTATTTATTTATTCTAACAGATATTATTACTCAAAATATTTCAGTAATGTCTCCTTGGGAATTGCTCCCTGTGCTTATAGCACATGTATTTAAATATCCCTAATATTGAAACACATCTGGCCCTTGAGAGCTGATTTAATTTTGAAAACACCTCAGAATCAATTGGAAGCAAATGTTAGGAATAAATTTGATGATCAGGCTGAACGTTAGAGTCTGGGTGAGGAATAAATCTAAAGTAATGGAAACTGATTCAGTTGCATTGCTTATAATCTGCTTTTATGCCAATTCCCGCTCCAAAAAAATTACAAAATAATTTGCGGATGGCAGAATTTTTTAGTTACGTATGTAAATTTCCAAAAATAAACCTTCAATGGATATGGGAGTTTGAGTGTAATATTTAAAATCAACGTTATTAGTCTAGAGTGAATTCATATCTTCTGCTATAATGCTTGGCATGTAGAAGGAAATAATGTTAATGAAATTAATAAAAAGACACATGCATTAATCAAAGAATACGTATTATGGGAAAAGTAGCTTTTAGAAACCACAGTGCTTTTAAGGGTACGTTCTATGACAATCCATATTACCTGTTGTTCATTTATACAACTAATGTGTATATACCAACATTTTTACTTTTATTCATAGTACCTGTACTTATATTTTGATAGTACATATATCCTTTGCTACTTAAAACAGAATGTGGAATAAGAAAAACAGAGGTAGTTTAGACAGATCAGGATGGCAGTGTAGAAAGTTTCTGAACACACCTCCTCCCACGTACACACCAAAACTAAGGTAGAACAACCTGAAGACTAGCAGAACCACTTTTCCACAACTAAAGATGTGAAGGAAAAGCCACATGGAAATGAGTATGAACGGCATTGACATGGTGTCATCAGGACGCACAGCCCTGGCACAACACCCACAAGGGGGAAGGGTATCCATCTTAAACTTACTTAATAACAGCTTTAAAATTTAAACAGTCTTAAGAATTCACGACCCCAGCACACCTGTGAGGTTTAACCTCTGTCATTCTAAAGCATGCACATTTTGAATTGCTTGCCTTTCCCTGCCTTTTGAACGTGAGATTTTCTCTCCACCTAACAAATACATATCTTTCATGTCTTAAACCTAATGTTACTTACTCTGTGAAATTATAATAAAATCACTCAAATGGGTTTAGTGATTCTTCTCTAAAGATAAATAACTCCATGTGCATGCCTCTCTCATTACATTTGTCACCATACACTGTTTACAGTTTTATCTACTCTCTACTCCTGGGGTTCTTTCAAACTGAGTCCTTATCTATCCAACTTTGTTTTCCCAACTATCAACATAGTGTCTGGCACATAGTAGGTATTCCATAAATATCTGTAGAATAAATAAATGAAATACTCTCTAACGACTCTGATTAATGTTCTCAAACCCAAAATACTTATGAACCTTTCATTTTGTTCTTCCATTTAGCATCACTACACCATGAAAAAGGCAATTTGAATAATTTATCCACAGTGAAATCTTTCTAAATATATATACATTTTGGATCATAATTTGTTTGCTGGAATAAAAACCACAGTGATATATCACCTCCCACCAGTCAGAATGGCCATTATCCAAAAGACAAAAAATGACAAGTGTTGGAGAGAATGTGGAGAAATGGAAACCCTCCTACGCTGTTGGTGGGAATGTTAATTGGTGCAGACACTAGGTAAAGCAGTATGGAGATTCCAAAAAAAAACTAAAAATAGAAATACTGTATGATCCAGTAATTCCACTTCTAAGAATTTACATGAAGAAAACAAAATTTGATTTGAAATGATATATGCACCTCTCTGTTTACTGCAGCATTATTTACAATAGCCAAATTATGGAAGCAAACAGTGTCCATCAATAGATGAATGGATAAAGAAGATGTAGTAAATATATAATGGAATTGTTATTCAGCCATAAGGAAGAAAGAAATCCTGACATTTGCAACACCATGGATGGACCCAGAGGGTATTATGCTCAGTGAAATAAGCCAGGCAGAGAAAGACAAATACATGATTTCACTTAGATGTGGAATCTAAAAACAAAACAAAACAACAATAGACTCAGACACTAAGAAGTGGTTGGTGTTTACCACAGGGGAGTGGTTGGAGTGAATAGGTGAAACAGATGAAGGGGATAAAGAAGCACAAAATCTCAATCATAGTATAAATTAGTCACAGGGATGAAGGTACAGAATAGGGGATATAATCAATAGTTCTGAAACATCTTTCTATGTTGACAATAACTACACTACTTGGATTAGCATTTAATAATGCATAACTGTCAAATCACTATCTGTATATGTGAAAACAATATTTATATCAACTATACTTTAATAAAAAATTATACCAACAATAAATTATGTTGCCAAGAAATTGGTTTCTTTTTTTTCACATAGTTACCACTCTTAGTGGTGTTGAGAACACTTTTTTTATTGTTATTTTTTATTAAAGTATAATTGATATACAATCTTAGAGAGTATTATGCTAAGTGCAATAAACCAGGCAGAGAAAGATAAATATCATATGCTTTCACTTATTTGTGGAATCTAAAAACAAAACAAAATAAACAAAATAACAGTAGACTGAGAAGTGAAGAATGGTTACTTTGGGGGTGGGGCTGGGATACCTGAGTGGGGAGGGAGAGAGGGATAAAGGGACACAAGAATTCAGGCAACTGGGTTCTTAATGAGACATTTGCATTATTTATTGATTCATTCAAGAAAAACTGATGTAGAACACAAATATGTAGAAACTCATTTAGCCTTTAAAAGAAATTTTTTAAATCTCATGTCTCAAAGTGATTTATTTCTTTGTCCATTTTATATTCTATTACACTAAATTTAAACATGTAAGGGGAAGAAATAAATCGGTAACCATGTTTAATTCCAGAGATTTGACCCAAAGCAATTTGTACAGGGAGATGAAAATAATCTTCCTGATTTTTAGTTGTATAAAAACAATGATTTTTTCAATGCAGTCTCTAGGTTAGTGTTTCTTTACATTCTATGTTTTCTTTTAGAATGTAGGGTTGCCATAGTTTATCAAGAGAGAAGTCAAAACCCTTTGCTTTAGTGAAACAGGTCTTTTCAGTTCCTAACTGATGGTTTTGCTTGAGAGAACTTTCTGTTATTTGCTACTGCTAACAACAATATTTTCAAAATAATTTCTTTCAAAAATGCCCTGTTTTTGGACTTACTTTCTATATCCAAGATTTTTGGAAGACTAAACATTACTTTTCTTCCATACTGACTAGCTGGCATTTTATATATATGCTTTATTTCAAGAAGCTAAATATATTATCATCTATAAAATAGATACAATGAGGGAAATTATTCTTCACTTGAAAAATTATTTTAAGGAGAAATTTTATTTGAATAGTAATATATAATGTGATTTAGTTTTTCCATATTTGAATTCTATACAAATAACTTACTAAACTGAATTATTCAGCAATAAATACTAGCATCTCACTTTTCAATAGCTCAATCTTCATGTATTCAGAACAGTAATCGCAGAAAAAAGAAAGGTAAATTTCCCACGTAGGAAAAGAGAAAGAAGAGCTAATGCTACAGTAATAAAGCAGAGCATATACTCAGAAAGTCTCAGGAGTTGGGGAATGAGTAGCAAGAAGCAGATATTCCAATGAGTCAAAAGAAATAAGACCAGGAATTGCTATGTATTCTGACTACCTCAGTAACTCTTTCAAACCTTTTGGAACAGGGCTATTGCTATTATGCATGTGGTAAGAAATAGAAAAGGAAGACTAGACAAGGGCAGAGATCAATTTAAATATTTTGTGAAGCTTTGCAGGCAGCCTTGGGGAACTAAAAATAATTGAACACCTTATTAAGTGCCCGGCATTGTATAAAATGCTTCTTATAGTTAGCCCTTCACAAAACTCCCGCCTAAATTAACCCTAAAATAAGAAGAGGGTGAAATTTCTTCCAATGAAGGACTAGAAATACAATTGAAATAGCTTTCCAGAATGCAAAATCTCCAGTATTTTTCTTAAAAATTAATTTTAATTTTTATTTTTATTCCATAGTAATTATATAAAACTATTGCAAGATAAAAAATAATGTTTATGATTCCTTAGCATTGATTAAAAACCACAATAAAAAATGTGGACATAATCTACACACACAGGTACAGGAAATTTTGGTTTGCAGAATGATACACACAATCTCACTTAATTCTTAAATGAGATAGTGGCCCTAAAAGGTTTGCAATGCTATCTCTGTTTTACACGTGAGAAAACTGGAACAAGTTAGTGAAAAATTGAGCTTTTGAGTCCAAAACCCATGTAATTTCCACATCATATTCCCTTTGTAACAAGAAACTCTACCTGTCTTCAGTCTATTTTTAATAAGCAGTAAGTAAAAATTGTGATGGTATAAACTCCAGTATATTAAACTTCAATGTAAGGGCTGGAGACAAAGGGGAGGAGACTAACATTCGATCATAGTTTAATCCTTAAATCAACCAAATCAATAGCTGCCGTTGTTCATGTTTTATAAATATAAGCTTCTCTTTTGAACACCTACTATATTTCAAGCATGGTTTAAGTCATTTTTATGTTAAATAATTTGATCTTCAAAATTTTTATTTTGAAGCTGAAACAGCTTCTCATAGTAAGAGGTTTTCTTATTCCATCCTAAAAATATTTTTCATGTTAGATCTATTTTTATTTTAGTTGGCTTTATAAAACACAAATAATGATACATTTTCCATTATAATTATTTTGAAGACAAGTAATAAAATTTTAAAACTATATATGTATATATGTGTGTGGAGAAAGAGAGAGAAAGAGAAAGTTTAAGTGTACAAGCTCAAAAGTGAGAAGACTGCCTATATTCAAACATAGTTCCACTAATACTGTGAAATCTTGGTAAAATCCACTTGTTAATTCAATCATTAAGTCAACAATTATTTATTGATCATAGCTGTATGTCAGGCATTGTTCTTCCTCATTGAATGAAAAACCTCTGCTCTCATGGAGCTGATCTTATAGCTGATGAAAGGCAAATGATAAACATTAAACATAGTAAGTATGTGAATTATATAGCATGATAGGGAATGTTAAATACAAGAAAAGGGAAAGAACAAGAAAATAGGTTAAGGAAGACGAGGAGTAAGGAGTAGGAGAGAAGGCATGTTGCAGTATTAAATATGCTAGTCAGGGTAAGCCTCATTTATGGAAGGAGTGAGTGTTAAGGAAGAGGGTTCCATGAGAAGAGCATTCTAGGTTCAGGGAAAAGGAAGGCAAAGGCTTCCTGTGTGAGAATGCTTGGAGCATTTGAGAAACGAATCCTCTGTGTAGAACAGAGTTAACCAGAGGGGAAAAAGTGGAACAGGTCCAAGTGGCAAGGGTGGGACAGAGGGAAATAATGCGGGTCCTTGTAGAGCATTGCAGCGACTTTGCCTTTTACTAGCATGAAGACCTGCTGCAGGGCTTTGAGCAGAGAAGGGGCATGAGACGAGACTAGCGTAGGGGACAAGCCGGTAAGAACAGCAGGACCTGTTGGTGGGCTGACTACAGTCATCCTGATGACAAACAATGGCAGCTCATCCCAGGGCAGATGCAGCAGGGGCACTGAAGAGTGGTCAGAGCCTAGGAGTAAGAGCAGTGCCTTCTTCATGTAAGTAACCCACTCCTGGAAGTCAGACTTGCACCCCCAAATGTTCTTTCTCATTATTTTATTAAAACCCATAAGGTATTTCCACAACACAATGTAACTACAACACAGTGAAAATCTAACTAAGACAGTGTAACTAAAATATAATGAAAGGTCTATGTACATACAAGTAATAAATTATTATGTCAGGGTGCAAAATGCTTTGTTATCACCAGTCAATTAATATAGATATTGACAAAGACTTGTTTGTCAGTAATTTCAGAAAAATCTGAGGGGTCGTTTCCTTTGTTGAAACGCCTTTGTAAATTTCTCCACAAATTTCTGACATTTTACAAACTGTATTTAGAATGTATTCAAGACTTTTCTCACACAAGATTTTGTTAAAATGTTAATTTAAAATTTTGTGTTTAAATATTTGTTGACATTTTGCTAAAATGTTAAACATTTTATTGAATTGGGCTTTGGGATGTAGATATAATTTTTCCTATGTAAAATTCATCTGAAAAATGATTTTTGAGATATGCACATTCCCCAAAGTATGACTTAAAAATCAAGAAGTCCTTGTTTTATGGAAAATGTTAACCAAGGAGATGTTCCGCATGGTATTCCTATATAAAAAGGCCCAGCAATGACACTTTCTGATGGACTGGTGATGGAAAGTGAAAGACAAGAGTGAGGGATGACTCTAAGACATTTGGAAAGCAAACAGGAATGATGGAGTTACCATCACAGGAGATAGGTTACACCACAGAACTAGAGGGTGTATGGTAAGGGTGCCCATCAAGAGTTCCATTTGGAATACACTAGGTTAGAAATCTAATACCTAATAAAGATATCAAATCAGTGGATATTCTAATCTGGGAGATAGAAAAAGTTTGGGACTAGAAATACATATTTGAAACTCTAGTGAATAGGTGGCATTTCGGGTTTTTAAAGAGGAGAGTGCCAAAAGAATGAAAGGAGAGGAGAGAGAAGATGACTGACCACAATAACACTGAGATGCCTGGAGAAAGGTAGGAACAATCACAGGACAATGAGGTAGGCAGAATAAGGTCTCCCCAAAAACATCTACATCTTAACACCAGGAACCTATGAATCTGTTGTGTCACAACAGGGAATTAAGGTTGCTAACCAGCTTACCTTAAAACCAGGCTGCTACCAAAAATGGAGAATTAATGGTACTTAATTCAGTCTCATGTTTCTCAACTTGAGCTGCACATTTGGAATCACCTTGGAAACTTAAAAACATCCTACACCATCATCCCCTAACCCCTTCCTGAATTTCCTGTTGTCCAAGATTCTTTTCATGATTCTCATGTGCATCTAGGGTTGAGACCTCTGCTGTCTAGGGCTATCATAAGAATTACCTGAGCTGGTCCAGGTAAAGTTTTTAGAACACACTTGCCAAGTATTCAGTTAATACTCATATATTTTAATGATCATTAGTGTTGAGGAAATTAAAATAGACTTGCCTTAGATCACAGCTGGTAAGTAGCAACATCAGGTATAACTTTGAACATGGGTTCATTCCAGTAACTGAATCTAACTACAGAAACAAAAGACAGATGAAAAATGAAAGATGTCCCGATTTTAAATAAAAATTGTTATCAACTATAGTCCATTCTGGGGTCTTTTAAGAGCTGAAATGTTATTATGTATTGATTTTGTTCCCACATATTTTTGTTTCCTTATTTTATTTTTAATGTTTGATAATTAGTGTGTTAAAATATGTTGAAGATGGTTGTTCCACAGTCCATCTTGTTCTATCTTCCTGAAAATTTTGTGTCTTCAGAAAGTACATTTCAAAAAAGTTCTACCAAAAGGGAATTATGGTACAAATGAGGCCACTCAAATACCAACACTGCCATTTACTATCTGGCTCACTTATTCCCTTAATAATGAACACAAAAATAATAACAATAGCTAAGACTTATTGAGTTTTTGTAGAGCATTTTGTGTATATTAAGTAATTTAATCTCAACAGTTCAATAAATTAGGTAATTTATTGCTCTTTTTTTCTTTTTCAGATGACAACCACTCTGAACCATTTACTTTATCTATAAAATAAAGAGAATAATAAAATGCAACAGGAAAACTACAGATAGAAAGATAATGCAGGTTTTCTAATGAGACATACCAGAAGAAACAATTTCTGGAATTTTAGAGGCACAAAAGTTGAAAGACGCTTAAAATAATACTGCTTGCAATGAAGCAGAAAAGCTACTTTAACCTGAATGTGTGGAAGAGAAACTACTGCCAGTAAAAGGAAATATTTTCCAGGAAATGAATTTATTTAACCACTCTGTACTCATTGTTTTTTGTCTGAACATTCAGAGAAGCTTTTGCTTAAAGTAGAGAGTTGGCCAAGGTAACAACTACTAAGAGGTGTGGCCTGTGGTTTCTGGAAAGGCAGGAATGAAGGGCACATGAGTGTGGGATAATAGCAAAGGGGTGAAGGATGGCAGCAAGGGGTGACAGCTCACGGGAAAGGCGGGAAGGGGAGAAAGGGAAAATGGCAGTTGGCTCAGAGAGGATCCTGAGGGGAAATGCCTGATCACATTCAAAAAGTTAAGCCATGTTTTTTTCTAGACTTGCACCTTGAGGAGCGCTCCTTCCTCGCTCTAATGATGGCTCCAGCATGATCTGGGCGAGCCCTGAAGTAATGCAGAGTTCCTAGAAGGCTTGTGAATGTTACAGCCTGAATGCAGAAGCAAGTACCTCCCGAGGACTCGGGCTGATGTGCCAGCAGGGTAAAGGGCAATGATATCTGTTGACATGAAAGTATGAATTATTTCATTATTCTTGCTATTTGACATATGTTATTATTTTTGATACGTTTGACTCCTATTACAACTTTTCATAAAGTACTTATACTTTATTTCAAAATAAGAAGTGCTAAAAACAGGAGTGTGACATCTGAAATGTCATAATGTCATAAACTAATTACACAGCAAATACTCATGTAAAATACTAATGAGATGGGCCTTAAATAATACCTATATTAAAGTTTTTATTTTTTAAGATTAGGATAATGCCGATAAAGCATCTCACAATTGTTTACATGTATAGAGCACCTAACAGATAAAGTTATTAGTATTATTACAGGGGAGAGTATCATTTCAAGTACGGAATTTTTAATTCCAAAACTTTGCCTTTTAACCATAATACAACTATAAAATCCAATTTACTAGATAAAATAAGTAAGCATTAATAACAAAAAACACTTCTTCAGAAAGAATTATACCTGGAAATAAATTGAACCAGTGATTTTAGGCAAAAATATTAAAGGAGTTCCTGCCTGCATGCCAGGAACTTCCTACTTGCTATGCATATTTCTAATGGGTCCTCCAAATGCCATCTCATAGATTTCTCACTGCCTTTTCTTTGGAAGTCTCGCCTATAAATACCGGCCAGATACAAGTCTGTCTGGACTCCATCAAAGTAAATGTAGTATTCAAGGTACAAAAATCCTTACTTGTTTTGAATTTATCCTCTCTTGCCAAGTGCAAAACTATTGAAATGTGCATTCTCTTGCATGCATGTGAACACTCCTCCAAAACTGGTGTAAATGCACCTAACAATTTAAAATCTTCATGGCCCTTCTTTTAGTTGCCACATTCAGTGTCACTGTTATTCGCATGTAAATTGTGACTAAAGGGTAAAGATTCCCTCTCCACACATTTACAAAACCGCATCACCCCTTCCCCTCTCTTATATGCATAGTGTTTCCATTAGGGCAGTAAGTGTTATTGCTCATCCAAGAATCCGCACCTGTGACAATTCACAAAAATCATACTTTGGTAAATACTGAAAGTCAGAATATTCATGAGTTGTGCATGATATTTTTTTCAAAACTAATGTAAACTGAGGGATTGTAGAAAAAGCCCATTATTTGCATGTAATATTCTGTCAAAGAAACACAAAATTTGGCCTTTCCTTGTTCACTGTAGATATTCTCAGGATGTCATACTTTTGTTAAAGATATGATAGGAAAATACAAGCTATGCCTACCAAGTCTATATTCACACTGTCTTATCTCATCAGTATTCTGATGATTTTTTTTTCTCCTTGAAGAATCACTGCCACTTCTCACATTTTAACACCCAGCCATCAACTTTTCCATAAATGCAATCACACCAGGAACTTCATCTGCATGTGTCGAAAGGAAAAGGTAAAAGATGTATATTTCAATGCCATAATAACATGCTACAAATTTCATAATGGAATTTTGCAACCTTTGGAGATATTTCTTTTCTCAGACTGATGAGATAGCTGGGTTGTTCGTATGTGCAAGTTCACAGCTTGGTATTCTATTTTCTTTTTTTTTTTTAATTTTGTCAAATTATCTTTTTTTCTATGTCATCTATCTATCCAATAGCTACTTCAGAAGATGTCTTTAGTTCTCTACTTGTGCTGTAGAAAAATGCATTTTGTTAGGAACTTTAATCATTTAGGCTGATTATTAGGAGATAAGGGTGACTTCAAAGTGGTTGAAACTATTTATCCTAAAATAGAATTCCAGTTTGAATAAAAAGTGCTTTACTTTTACATGAAGAATATGGCCTCTGAGAATTTGCTGCTGAATCCAGAGCTCATAATCAGGGCTGCCGTGTATAATTGTGCAGAGTGTACACTCGCAAACACCAAGATGACAGGAAGACCTGGTATATGAACCAGGATATCATAAGCCAGGACATTTTAAAATTATTTTGCGTGTTGAAACTGTGCATGAAGGTCAGAGACCAGAGCTTAGGACATAGGAAATGGTTTATTAATTTCCTATTGCTACTGTAATGGATTATCACAAAATTAGTGTCTTAAAACAACATAAATTTATTGTTTTACATTTCTAGAGGTCAGAAGTCTGAAATCAGTTCCTCTAGGCTACAGTCAAGGCTTCATTTAGGCTGTTTTCCTCTGGAGGCTCTGAGAGGAAAATCCTTTACTTTGCCTATTCTTGTTTCTAGAGCTTCATGCCTTACATTCATTGCTTCATAGTGCCTTCTTCTAAATTCATAGCTGGTAACATGGCATCTTCAAACCTCTCTGTTTCCACTGTCATATCACCTCTGACTCCCTGATCTCCCACCTCTCTCTTATAAGGCTCCCTGTAATCACATTAGACCCAGCCAGATGATACAGAATGATCTCCCCATTTCAAGATCTTAATTACATCTTCAAAGCTCCTTTTACCACATGAGGTAATATATATTTACACTCTCCAGGGATTAGAACGAGGACATCTTGGGAGGCCACTTTTCAGTCTATGCCAATGAAAATGAAAGCATAGTAAATGATAGCACTTTTTTTTTCTGTAGTAGTATATAAATGGAATGGCAGGATGGTGGTGATAGTGGTGATGGGAGTAGTATTAGTAATAGCAGAAGACAAGTCACGGTGAACAACCACATAAAGATGATGTGTTTTAAAAGGTATTACCACTCTGTACATGTCTTTCTGACCAGCCTACAAATGGGCATAAATTATCTAAATTCAATTCCAATCCTTTGATTTTTATCACTTCTTAGACAGGTAGCATATTAATACATCCAGTTCCTACATGATTTAATACAGAGATAATATGAAGAGTAATAAATGCTTCCTCTTTAAAAACTCAGTGGAACCCAGTAAATCCTTGAAGTGATGCACAAAATGAGTGCATTTTTATGGGAAATTGGAAGAGACAGAAATGGAAAGGTAAAGATTATAATGTGTTGCCCTAAGAGTCAGGATACATAAGAACAAGGAGGAAGAGGAGGACAATGAACGGGAAGAGGAAGAACATATTCATTGGCTTCTCACAGTGTCCACACACCATTTGGGGCACTCTACTTACATTTGCTATGTTTATAGTCACAGCTTCCTGAGGTATTATTATTCCTACTTTGTATAAAGAAATTGAAGCAATCAGCTAAATTATGATGACTCCTGCCATGTATTCCAGACACCTTGGCTCCAGAGCCCAGACTCTTATCCATATGCCACAGCAGAGACCTGTGGCTTGTCAAGGGTCAGGATGACCCTCTAAACTCCAGGATGTAGGCAAGCACCCACAGGGAAGGTATCACTGACAAAAAAAATAAAATAAACGAAGTGTTGGCCCTTCTTTAAGTTTGAGAATTTCATCAACCCCTTTATCTGAGATGGGAAAGGAGAGAGGAAAGGAAGTTGTACGAAAATTGAAATGATGAATATTGAATTGTGTATTTTAAAATAATTTATTTTTTCATCTGAAGATTAACACATGTGGTTCATAGAAAATTGTGAAAATGCAGAAATGTAAAAAAGGATAATGTCGAAACACCTAGAATTAAGATGTTTAGTATCCTGATTATTTTCTGAAAATATAAGTTAAAACTTATAGAATTTAAATAGGAATGGGTATGAAGATAGGCATCTAACAGTCCTTATACTTTGGAATTTGGAGAGTCTCAGTACTTGGAGAATGTGATGAAAACCAGAAAAAGTACCATAATACAATATTTTGAATATAATTTCAGGAGGTTTCATTTGCAACCCCTTCATAGCTACATATAGATAATTAAATTCTCTGACTTAGATAACTGATCTAGGTAATTAAAATCATCCCCATGAGACTTTGCCATGACAATCGGAAATACTGCCAATATTGCCATTATTTTGATGATGGAACACCACGGGGTCTTGTTTTAGTGGGCAGAGTTTTTTTTTTTGCTATTATTAATGTACAATTACAAGAGCAATATTATGGTTACTAGACTCCCCCTATTATCAAGTCTGCACCACATACCCCATTACAGTGACTGTCCATCAGCATAGTAAGATGCTATTGAATCACTACTTGTCTTCTCTGTGTTATACTGCCTTCCCCGTATACACCTCCCCACTACATTATGTGTGCTAATCGTAATACCCTTTTTTCCCCCTTATCCCTTCCTTCCCACCCATTCTCCCCAGTTCCTTTCCCTTTGGTAACAGTCCATTTTTGGGTTCTGTGAGTCTGCTGCTGTTTTGTTTCTTCAGTTTTTTCTTTGTTCTTGTACTCCACAGATGAGTGAAATCATTTGATATTTGTCTTTCTCCGCCTGGCTTATTTCACTGAGCATAATACCCTCTGGTTCCATCCATGTTATTGCAAATGGTAGGATTTGTTTTCTTCTTATGGCTGAATAATATTCCATTGTGTATATGTACCACATCTTTATCCACTCATCTACTGATGGACACTTAGCTTGTTTCCATTTCTTCACTATTGTAAATAGTGCTGCGATAAACATAGGGGTGCATATGTCTTTTTTAAAACTGGGCTCCTGCATTCTTAGGGTAAATTCCTAGGAGTGGAATTCCTGGGTCAAATGGTATTTCTATTTTGAGTTTTATGAGGAACTTCCATATTGCTTTCCACAATGGTTGAACTAGTTTACATTCCCACCAGCAGTGTTGGAGGGTTCCCCTTTCTCCACATCCTCACCAACATTTGTTGTTGTTTGTGTTTTGGATGTTGGCCATCCTTACTGGTGTGAGGTGATATCTCATTGTGGTTTTAATTTGCATTTCTCTGATGATTAGTGATGTGGAGCATCTTTTCGAGTGCCTGTTGGCCTTCTAAATTTCTTCTTTGGAGAAGTTTCTGTTCAGCTCCTCTGCCCATTTTTTAATTGGCTTACTTGCTTTTTGTTTGTTGAGGTTCATGAGCTCTTTATATAATTTGGATGTCAGCCCCTTATCGGATATGTCATTTATGAATATATTCTCCCATACTGTAGGATGTCTTTTTGTTCTGTTGATGGCATCCGTTGCTGTACAGAAGCTTTTTAGTTTGATATAGTCCCACTTGTTTGTTTTTGCTTTTGTTTCCCTTGCCCAGGAGATATGTTCATGAAGAAGTTTCTCGTATTTATGTCAAGGAGATTTTTGCCTATGTATTTTTCTAAGAGTTTTATGGTTTCAGGACTTACATTCAGGTCTTTGATCCATTTTGAGTTTACTTTTGTGTATGGGGTTAGACAATATAATCCAGTTTCATCCTCTTACATGTAGCTGTCCAGTTTTGCCAACACCTGCTGTTGATGGGCAGAGTTCTTGAATATTCTCAAATACATTATTTTAGAAGAACACAGTTTTTGTTAAGTGTGGATTTTATAGGATCATCTCTATAAGTTACAAGAAGGGAAGTAGAATGCTAAGGAAATAGCAGTCCCATCCTAAGATTTGTATTTGATTATTTCAACAGCTTGTTTAAAATATGGTGTTTTCTTATTTTATTGTAATATGTTTTCATTGTACAAAATAGGAAAAGGTAGAAAGCACAAAGAAGGAAAAATTATAAATACTCCACAAATTAGTGATACATTTATTGTAGATTATTTTAATTTCTATGCATAAACAATTTGGATTATACTGTATAAGAAAAGATAACAAATATATGGAAATCACAGTTTTTAACATTTTACATGTGTTAACTTATTTTATTCTCCCAACATATTCAGAGGTGGGTACTGTTACTAGCTTCATTGTACAGAATAAGTAGAGAGACTTTGAGTGAATTCTTTAGGTTCATACAGCTAGTAAGTACTAGAATTAAGATTTGAAGGCTTCTTAGTTCAAGAATCTGCTCTCTTAAACCACTGAGCCATGTTGCTTTTTAAAATAGGGGAAAGCAGGAGAGAGTGCAATGCCATAGAAATCACAGCAGGCCTACCAAAAAATACTGGACAGTAAAATAATCCACAAAGCAGACAAGAGGCATGGAGATTGAACAATAACACCCTATGAGGTTTGGAATCTAAGAGAAAATTTAACTGCAGTGATTGACCCACATGCTAGACTAGAAGAGTGAGAGTTTTGTGAGTATGCAGTCATGTGGGAATGGATCTAAGTATAGAAACTCAGGATGTCATGCACTGGAAAATGGAGGAAAATCAAATGATAGCTTTAAATGTAGAAGAACAGCACGGTGAAGAAAAATTTTAAAGCAATTAAAATATATGTTTGAATGAACAAATAAAATTATTATTGGACACTTAGTTTAATCCTCACAACAAACCCAAAGATCAGTGCTATTTTTATCCCTTCTTTACATATGAGGCAAAAGAGGATTAAGAGGCTACTAGACTTAACTCTAGACCCTTATTAGAGGTCGAGCAAGGATTCAAATCCAGCTGCTAAGTCTGAGCGTCTAGCTACATCTTACTTAGTAATCAGCTAAAAACTATTTATATCAAATTATTATAATGCAAATATAGAAAATTCATTAATAAATTTGACTATGGTCAATTTGGAATGTGACTATCTATGGCCATGGCCACTACTGTGACATGTCCACACAGTGACACTACAATAGTTTTCATGTGTGGATCCAGGAATAAAAATAAAAATTGCTTCTTGAACATGAAGATTGATTTTTTTCAAAAGAAAGTTCAATTTTTTACAATTTTGTTATTATGATTTTTTAAAAATACTAAACTAACGGAATCAAGAGCAGAACAATAGAATATCAGCTGTCATCTCCTGGAAATTCTTACTAGGAAATGACATCACTGTATTTAGCCTAAGGAGTTTTATAAAGGTCATTCTTGACTACAGAACAATTTAATAAATTGTAAGACTCTGAGATTCCTAAAAGCACAGAGTCTAGATCGTTTCATTAACTGACTCTGAGCTACCATTTATTTTTGGCATTGACTATAATAAAGACTTGTTTTCTTTTTTAGCATGTGTATATTTGGAGTTACATAAATTTGTAAGCAAGAGCATGAGTTTTTTTTTAACTTGAAAAAATTTTTTATTACAAGAAAAAGATGTTTAAGTATGGGCTACTGCTATCATATCTTGATTTGCCATTGCAAATTAAAATGTATATAGTTCTACCTATCATTATAGTCTAAAGATTTTTCTTTGGTAGTTTAGTTTATGTTGCAAAGTTTATACTGTATTTGCATTCAATGTACCCCATTAAAAGCTGTTTAAATATTCAGCAAAACTTAAAGGCAATTTTTATTTGCATTACCTCTTTGGTTATTTATGTATGGCAATGGACTTGATATTATAAATGGAACCACTGGCTGTAGGGGGGAAAGTACCCGGCCTTTAATAATTGAAATGTATTTGCTCATTATATCAGCCATTTAGATTGGAGAGGATTTTTTAGTTTCTAATGGTGGACAAATACAACCATTTGTATTCATTTTATTTATCCAATTAAGCACTGATAATGATAAGGACTTCTGGCATAACGACACTGGAGATGCTAAACAGTGAATGTTGGTCTGTATTTTTATTTCTATATTAACTTCAACTTAACTCATAACAATTAATCCTTAGGCAGATTCCCTCAGCTCTTTCTCATAAGTCTCTTTTTTTTCTAGTTTGTGTTTTGTTTTGTTTTTGGAATAGAAGAACAGTTTATTTCTACTTATTTGCTTCATAAAAAATAGCCAGAAAGTTCTTTGAATCTGGACAACGACTTGTGGCCATAACACCTGAGCTCCAGTCCTTGCTGTGTCATACGTTAGCCAGGTGGGTCCCGTGAGTCTCAGTTTCCTCATCTAGAAAGTGGGGACAGTGTCTGCATGCCCTTCCATTAGAAAGTCATGTTAGTGAAGACCACATTGAAAGTATAAAGTCTGTAGAAGTGTAAGGGAATAAGAGTATTTATGTTGATCTTGAGTATTAAGTTATGAGACCTTTATTAAGTGAAAAGTTTCTCCAAATATTTCTAGGAGCTGCCCAGTTCAAGGGCAGAGTGATTTGCCTTAACAAATCATAATGACAGATTTACTAAGCAGAATGGGATATGTTATGAAGGTGCTGACTATATTTGGTAAGTTCATCCATAAAAACAATAAGAGATAATGTATGTGTTAAAGGTCATATCCTCAGTCTGTATAATGGTGCACCTAAAAAAAGTGCTCTTAAAGAAATCACACCAGAGTACATGCTAAGCACTTGCACAAAATACACACTGATTAATAGTACATACAACTTACATTTCATTTTAGTCTAATTGATATATCACTAAAAGAACAGGATTTAATGTCAGTATTTTCAGTGTGTATGTGTGTGTGTGTGTGTGTGTGTATAAAATGTACTGAACAGTAGTCAGTTGGCAATGTCAATTTCAAAATCCCCAAGATGTGCATGGGAGGGAATGAGCTGCAGAGGAGAGAGACTGATCTCAAGCCTCCAGCCTCCCTCACACAGTAGCTAACACAACTCAAACTGCAGTGATTGAAGGAAATAGAGATCACAATACTAAGACCTGAAATCAGAATTAATAGGCTTTTTACTCCCTTGTTGAGTTAAAGAGAACTTAAAAAAAAATTCTTCTGGAGCCATTATTTGACTCTTTAAAAATAAGAAAGGAGACACTTTTCTTTGTAGGTTAATTGGTGACTGCAGGGTTCACAAAAATGAAGTTAGGATGAGATCAGTTTCAGAGATCAACAAAATACGACCACATGCCTTTCACTTTGAAGCTCTCCAAAGTACACTGCACTCATTAGGATGCCTCAAAACTCTCACCTAGATCAGCTCTGAAATTCCCAAAATGCTGTTTCTAAATAGCATATCTTATAACCTTTTTTTTCTCTCTGCTCAGGTAGTCATTCTCTGCAATAATGCTCCCTACAGGATATCTGCTCTTACACATCTATTCTTTTTCCAATTAAGGTTAAGTCATAGCTATGATAACAGGAACCTAAAAAGCAGTGGAATAAAAAGAAATTAACTTACTAAAAGGAGTTGGAAGGAAAAATAAGAAATTATTCAGTGTTCTGTGGCTGTTTTTATAGAAAGGATAAAAGAGATGTTGTAAAATGCAAAATATCAGAAGAAATTTGTTCACTAGACCAAAAATATTTATGCGGATATATATTACTCTAAAAAAACCTTGGAAGTGACATGCCACCGAGTCATTTAGCCAGCAACTTTAATGTGTCTTGTTCCAAAATTTCAGGGACCAGATTTATAAATAGCACAAGCCAATTTCAGATAAGAATGTCCTTTCTCACATGCCATGATTTACTTACACAGCAAAGCGGTTCAAAAAATTCAGTTAAATAGCCCATCTCTACCCTCAACAAAGATTAGATGACCAGAAAAATAATCTTAATTATCCTATCCCCTGGTTCTGCCCATCCTGTTTTTAGGAATTCCCCGTTTCATTTCACACAGGGGATGGCATTACCTACAGGAAAGAAGGATGCACAAATCTTTGGGCAGTATGACAGCTTGTCAGACATCTAGCTTGTGTTGCAAGACAGAATGAGAACAACAAAGTTTGTCTGACACTCTCCATTCCAACCGCTAAAGGAAGATGTAACTTTTTCTATCCACGTTGTTACTTCCAAGGGGACAGAAAACCTTCTCTAGCTTACTGCATCTAAAATGCTTTGTAAAGACCATGCACTGGGTATCATTCTAAAACAACAAAAAAAAATCAGTTTTAAATGACATATTTGATTGGTTTCAGTTTTTCTCTACTGAGTGAACTAGACATCCCCTCACTCTGGGGACTTCCTTGTGCACAGCCTGCCTCTAACTGATAGAAATCCAGAGTTATAAAATTTATAAATTGTTTTCCTATTCCTTCCTCCCCCTCTCTCCACAGCCATGACACCTTAAATGTCTGCATGGCAAGCATGATTAATCAACTGCAGTACAAAGAAAGAGTTTCCTTTAAAGGTAAAGGTTGAAACATCTGACTTGCTGGAAAACCACTGAAAATATGTTTGTACAGTAAAACCAGTCATTTATATTGTGGTGATAAACAGAAAGGTGGAGTGAGATCAGACCCAACCTATATTTGGAGTGATCAATTTTAAATTTAAAACACAGCTCATATTCTATAAACTGTGACTATACAAAATAATGAAAATTAGATCAAACATGCAGAGCTGGGAAGAACTTATGTTTGGCTAAGGAACAAACAGAATGAAAATAAGTAAAAATTATTCATATAAGTGAAAATGAGCTTGCTCTGATGTCATGCTTTAGTACTGACGCGCACCACTAGCAGAGGCACTATTACTACCACACTGGTCACAGTGTGAAGAGATGATTAAAGGCTTGTCATTTATTCTAGCCAAAAGGTTGATTTTATTCTCTTCCTTAGCTACCCTGGACACTAACTTCATGAGCACAGAAACAAGACTCAGAGTTTAATCACTGAACATTTCCCATGAAAATAAAAAGTTATTATTTCATTTCTTTTCTCCTAAATTGTAATCCTTCCTTCTCCCATATGAATGGTGTTCCACAGTTATCTGTGGGAAGGGGAGATGGTTATATACCGCACTTTATTAGCATTTGTGCTTTTTTACTTTTTTCCTTTTTTCCTTTCACATAGCACTCTAAAAATAGGAAAACATGTCCTAAAATTTCTAATTCCTACAAATATGGATGAGAAATCTAGGCCCAACCTTTGGGTGTAAACTTTAAGAACGTGTTTTGACAACTCTCCTGTTCAGATCCTAAACTACACAGATGCCCACCCACATGGTATTCTCTTAACGTCTCTAGAAACGACAAATTCATTTTACTAAATGAAAGTCAACTGCTTCACCCGTGAAAGTGAAAAAGAGATAACTGATATGAGAGGTTCACTGAACATGATTTAGTTAATGATTGGGAAGCTCAATAAAACACATTAAAGAAAAGGAAAAGACTTTGTCAGAATATGTGTGGTGCGTTTTGCTAGTCATCTTAATTGATTCTTTCACTTCAAAACGCAAATGTGTAGAAAAGACAAAAGCAAAGAGATCCACCTCCGACATTATGCATCATTAGCTAAGCACTGCTCCATTTTATTGTTGCTATAATTGATTTTGTAGCCCCAGATAAGTACCAAGAGCACTGATTGTGGGTACAGTGTAGCTCTGAACCACTGAAAAATGCATGTATCCCATGACTACTTTGGATTAGAAAAAAGAATTCCCTGAGCACTTCATTTCAGCTGTTCAAGTGAACTCATGGATGTCAAAGGATACTTTGCTTCTCTGCTCACTAAAGCCAAACCCACAGTTAAGAAGTCCAAGTATATAATGTCCTTAAATACTTTGGAAACTTCAGAAAAGGGAAGGGTAATATCTTAACTGACAGCCTGATCTCTTTTCTCAGTGTTGAAGCAATTTTGTTATAAGACATAACACCACATTGTATGTTATAGTATACACTGTTTTTCAAAGAAAAAAAAAAACAATGAAACCCTAATTGAGGTTTTGCCCTAAGAAACACTAGTATAATCATAGGATTTACTAGTTAAAATGCTTGACTGTTTCTCAAATAAAATCTACGTTCAGATTACCAATATATAAATGTCTTATTTTTGTTCAGAGAAATGACAGTGGACGATAGTAGAGACGGTTGCTTTTGAAAGAAGTTCAATACAAGTTTAAGTCAGAGCTTAACAGCAACTTTACTATTCCCTGCATGTTGTTTAAGAGTGTGGGGCATGTGTTTTGTATGCAGTCCTTGCATTTTTCACATGGATTTTTTCCAATCCTTCTTTTTGACGACTTGCCTTTTCTTTCTGTGTTTGCCTAGTCAGAATAACAGTTTTTATAAACTGATGATTTCAGCTCCCTTATTATTCCACATTACATGGCCGCACAGTGCCAGTCAAGCGTGACTTTCCCACTCCAGCTGTGCCGAACCACAAGCAGACATCTGAAGCGGTTGACCTTGCTGCTCATTGACTTGTATGATGCTTTCCTGCCTGTGTTGTGCCACTCACTTTGCATCACGCATCTTCTAAAGTCATGACCTTTGTAGTGGATATTACTCTCCAAGCTAGTTTTAGAAAAGCAAAATATTAAATACAATATGGCCAGCATTAGGAAAATATCAGAGATAAGCAATTTTCTTGTTTAACATTGGGGAACTAAGACCTCCTGCTTTCTAAAAGAAAACAAGGCAACAGCTTTGGGCTATTTGGTAAAGACTACTGTACATAGTAATTTTTAAGAATCAGTGTACTTTCCTTATTTCTTTCTTGCAGGCACAGTGAATGCTATCTCTTTCAGTGATTCTTCTATTGACTAGTCAGATGGTGGTGGTAGGATGGATTTGAAATATTCAAAAAAAGAGTAAAAGAACTTACAAAATAAATATAACCTACTATTGGATTCCATCGTAATCCACAATCTTGGAAGTGGGCATTTTATCTTTAAACTAATAACTCCCTTTACATGACTAGGAAAAATTCCCAAGATCAAAGAATTTTTAAGAATAGTAATGGCTTTTCAGTGGATTTACAAATACCTATTAAGTGCTAATGATGTAGCTCATATTTCCAGCATGTTCCTGAGAAAATAACGGTTAATCTATGAAAATATAGATATAATTTACATTAATATATCGTTCTACTTACTGACAAGCACTATTTTAGTTGGTGACCACTTTTAGGACATTAGTTTATTATCCACTGCATTTCATGAGTATGTGACAATGATGGTCCATATAAAAACTACTTCATAGCATAACAGCACAAACAAGAATCCAGTATCATTAAATATTATTAAAATAGTAATTGCATCAGTCAATGTTCAGTTAGTAAAAGAGAGAAAGCTTTTATGGGGAAAAGGGAAGTTACTGCTGGAGAGGCTGGGAACATAGGATTTGGGAAAACAAAGGAAATCACTCATTGCCACAGCCTGAACACTGACTGGGCCGCTCAGAACTTCAAGGAAAATTCCTCACCCATACTCTTCTGGCTGCTGAAGTGGACCCATAGAAGGAGAGCTCCCGGAGAGCTCTTTGGCCGCTGACATCTCTGTATAAAGGGTACTCTGTACTTGAGGCCACTGTTGTTTGATTAGACTAATAGTGGGGAAGGTGATCTGGAAGCTGGAGCCTGCCAGGCATCTTTCCATACATCTTTATCTGGAAGCCACAAGCCTCAGAGAGCAGTGGCTTCTGCTATACTTCTGTCTTCCCATCCCATGCAAATTCTTCTCTTGGCCAACTCTAACCTGAAACCAATAAGGAAAGGGGATTCTGGGAAATATTTTTCCTAGCCTTAGCAGGAGGAGTAATAAGTTGACAACACACAGCCCAGCACAGTCCACTCTTTTATCAACTTAATATCCACATACATATATTTAAATTACCTTTATTTCTAAGCAAAAACAAAGGCCAAATCATGGCTTCACTACAATAGTGCAACAATCCCTCATAAAACCAAAAATGCATTAACCTTCTTCTCAAAAGAAAGTACAAAACATCGAGTATGTCCTTTTATCTCCATTTAGGTGTTAGTTCCCCTCCAAGTGGAATTCATACTTCTCACATGGATTTTTCCCATTCTTTCATTTTCATAGACAACTTGAGTATTAGTCGTCTTTAAGTACACTCATACTCTCCTTTTCATATTCTGTACTTACATATTGAAATTTAGGGTTATCAATTATCAAGTAATATTTTATTAGATGAGAGAGTCATGTAAGAAAGGAAAAAACATTTTCAGTCTCACTCTCTTTAACAGTTAAGGTGTGGGTTTTGGTTAAAGGGCCTTAACTCTATTTTGTGTTAATTCAAGCTATTTTTTTTAACCAGATGTAGAATGCTTCTACTTATACAAACAAATAAAAGGAGGCAGTAGGCTGTGCATTCACTATTTCAGTAATAGAAACATCAGAATTAATTAGTCAAAGCGAAAGGTTCCTGAAGGTCATACCATTCTGATTAACTGGCAGCCTATGTAGAAATCAGGCCACCAATATCACTGCAGGTTAACTGTTAACAGTGGTTGCCATCACTCTAGGATGTATTACCCCAAACTGAGAGTGTCCATTTCAGTGGCAACTTTTTCCACTGTCGTTGCTGACCTACAGGTAAGAGTCACCACTGAGCTCTTCAAGGATGATTGCGATAACCTATAATGCATTTGTCAAACCCTCTGTGCCCTCCTGGAGGACATGGAAGAGGACTGAAGAGCAGAGCAGATCATCACACTTAATAAATATATCCTAGGCTTCTTAAACGTTAGTATGTCTTCCTCTAACAAATATCAAGGAAATTCTGACACCTCAACTTAATTAGCATAGTCCAGGCTTGTGACCAGATTCCAGTCAACCAATCCAAAAAACTGATCCAAAACAGCTTTCTTAATTAACTGAATACAGAATTTCTAGCTAAGTGTACTCATATCAATGAATTCATTCCACAGCAACATAACTGCCTTCTACACCAATCCAAAATCTTTAGGATATGTTTTACATATTGCTCTTCAAATGTAAAAGACTTGCAATTATTTTGGTACATAAAATAATTCTTATTAAAATAACATTGTATCAGGATTCAAAATGGCAGTGTGAGAGGTGAGACAGAGAACTCCTCCCAAAACCATAGATAGTGTGAAACTATAGTTAATACAACTAACCCTAAAACAGCAACAGGAAAGAAGGCTGCACCAGACTGCATACAGACCTCATGAACAGACCTCACAAAACAGGGTAACGTATGAAAGCCTTGATCCGCAGGACCCAAGCCCTTCCCCCACCCCAGCTCACTGGTGGGAGGAAGAGAAACGGAGCAGGGGAGGGGGTGGAAGCCTGGGACTGCAGAACACCTAACAGTGGAGATCTGCTTTGCAAGCACAAACCTACACTGTGTGGTGCTCTGGAGGATGGGGAGCTGGACAGCCAGAGTGCTTGAGAGACAGATTCCGGCCATTTGTGGAGGACAAGATCCAGACCTGACTGCTTGGGACAAGGAAAAGGCAGGTGGTCTGAGAGGCTTCCTAATAGTGAGAGAGCTGCTGAAGGCATGGGGTTTGCATGGGGCTTGCTGCACAGGAGAAGGGATGGGGGACAAGGTTGTCTAGGTGCACTCTGCCTAGCAGATTGTGAACTTTGGGAGTTTCAGGCACTCCATCCCCCTGGCTGGCTACTCAGCTCTAGCGTCACACCAGCCAGAGGGAGGCACCACCTACAACAGAGACACCAAGCACAGAGAGGCTTACACCTGTGTACTCGGCCAACTGGCTCTGATAAGGGAGACAGGCAGGGCAGATGGGAATCAGGAAACAGATCTTTCCTCCCCCCAGGCACCAGCTCCACTCCCCTATGACCCCCAACCTCACTCAAGGGGCCGAGCAGCTCCAGAGACTAGAGCTTCTGGGCAATAGAGGGCACCACTAAGAAATATGAAACATCAAAAGAACATGGTTCAGATCAAAATCTCACAGACCCCAGAAAAAGGGTCAAATGAAACTGAACTCACCAATATTCCTGAAAGAGAGTTCAAAATAAAAATCATAAACATGCTTATGGAGGTACAGAAAAATATTCAAGAACTCAGGAATGAATTTAATACAGAGATTCAATCATTAAGAAATTGCATATCTGAAATGGAACATACAATGGAGGGATTTAAAAGTAGATCAGATATAGTAGAAGAGACGGTATATGGAATAGAAATTAGAGAAGAGGAATACAAAGAAGCTGAGGCACAGAGAGAAAAGAGAATCTCTAAGAAGGAAAGAATGTTGAGAGAACTGTGTGACCAATCCAAACAGAACAATATTTGCATAATAGGGGTACCAGAAGAAGAAGGGATAGAAAAAGGGATACAAAGTGTCTTTGAGGAGGTAAATGCTGAAAACATCCCCAATCTGGGGAACTACAGAGTCTCGCAAGACATCTAGATGCACAGATCTCCCAACACAAGGGACCCAGAGAAGACAACATCAAGACATATAATAATTAAAATGGCAAAGATCAAGGATAAAGACAGACTTTTAAAAGCAGCTAGAGAGAGAAAAAAGATCACATACAAAGGAAAACCCATCAGGCTATCATCATATTTCTCAGCAGAAACCTTACAGGCCAGAAGGGAGTGGCATGATATATTTAATGCAATGAAGCAGAAGGGCCTAGGACCAAGAACACTCGACCCAGCAAGGCTATCATTTAAATTTGAAGGAAGGATTAAACTATTTTCAGATAAGCAAAAGCTGAGAGAATTTACCTCCATTGAACCATCTCTACAGCACATTTTGGAGGGACTCCTATAGATGGAAGTATTCCTACAGCTAAATAGATGTCACGCAAGGGACAGACAAAGAGTACAGAATATGATTAATAACATACAAAGAATGGAGGAGGAAGAAAGGGGGGAAAAAAAAGAATCTTTAGGTTGTGTTTGAAATAGCAAATAAAGAGAGATAAATTAGACTGTTAGATAAAAAGGGAATTACCCATGAACCTTTGGTAACCATGAATCTAAAGCCCTGCAATGGCAATAAGTACATACTGATCGATAATCATCATAAATATAAGTGGTCTGAATGCAACAACCAAAAGACATAGAGTTACTGAGTGGATAAAAAACAAGACCCATCTATATGCTGCCTACAAGAGACTCACTTCAAACGCAAAGACATGCACACACTGAAAGTAAACAGATAGAAAAAGATATTTCATGTAACTAATAGGGAGAAAAAAGCAGGAGTTACAGTACTTGTATCAGACAAAATAGACTTCAAAACAAAGGAAGTACATTACAAAATGATGAAGGGGTCAGTCCAACAAGAGGATAACTATTACAAATACCTATGCACCCAACACAGGATCACTTATATATGTGAAACAAATGCTAACAGAATTAAAGGGGGAAATAGAATGCAATGCACTGATTTTGGGAGACCTCAACACACCACTCACTCCAAAGGACAGATCAACCAGACAGAAAATAAATAAATAGACAGAGGCACTGAACAATGTATTATAATAAATGGACCTAACAGACATCTACAGAACACTCCATCCAAAAGCAACAGGATACACATTTTTCTAAAGTGCACATGGAACATTTTCAAGAATACATCATATACTAGGCCACAAAAAGAGCCTCAGTAAATTCAAAAACATTGATTTTGTACAAACAAGCTTTGCAAATCACAAAGGTATGAAACTAGAAATAAATTACTAGAAGAAAATGAAAAAGCCCACAAACACATGGAGGCTTAATAACATGCTCCTAAATAATCAATGGATCAATGACAAAATAAAAACACAGATCAAGCAATATACAGAGAGAAATGACAGCAATAATTCAACACTGCAAAATCAGTAGGATGCAGCAAAGACTGTGCTAAGAGGGAAATATATTGCAATACAGGCCTACCTTGGAAAGAATAACAATCCAAAGAACAGTCTAAATAAACTAGAAAAGGAAGAACAAATGAGGCCCAAAGTCAGTAGAAGGAGGGACCTAATAAAGATTAAAGCAAAAATAAATAAAGTTGAGAAGAATAAAACAATAGAATGAATCAATGAAACCAGGAGCTGGTTCTTTGAGAAAATAAGCAAAATAGATAAACCCCTAGACAGACTTATCAAGAAAAAAAGAGTCTACACACAAAAACAGAATTAGAAATGAGAAAGGAAAAATCACAACAGACACCACAGAAATACAAAGATTTATGAGAAAATACTATGAAAAGTTTTATGCTAACAAACTGGATAACCTAGAAGAAATGGACAAATTTCTAGAAAAAT
Source organism: Smutsia gigantea (assembly GCA_032199065.1). NCBI lineage: Eukaryota > Metazoa > Chordata > Mammalia > Pholidota > Manidae > Smutsia > Smutsia gigantea. The sequence continues at coordinate 187,962 of JAVSCE010020293.1, read as the reverse complement.
ACAACCTTCCAAGGCTGACCCAGGAAGAAACAGAAAATCTGAATAGGCCAATTAACAGCAAGGAAATTGAATTAGTAATCAAAAAACTACCTAAGAACAAAACACCTGGAATAGATGGTTTCACTGCTGAATTTTACCAAACACTAAGTGAAGACCTAATACCCATCTTTCTTAAAGTTTTGCAAAAAGTAGAACAGGAGGGAACACTCCCCAAAACAGTCTACAAGGCCAGAATCACTCTAATACCAAAACCAGGCAAGACACCACAAAAAAAGAAAATTATAGACCAATATGCCTGAGGAACATAGATGCAAAATTACTAAACAAAATATTAGCAAACCGAATGCAAAAACACACTGAAAAGATCTTCCATTATGATCAAGTGGGATTTATTCCAGGGATCCAAGGATGGTACAACATTCGATAATCCATCAACATCATCCACTACATCAACAAAGGAAGGACAAAAAACATATAATCATCTCCATAGATGCTAAAAAAGCATTTGACAAAATTCAATATACATTCATGATAAAAACTCTCAACATAATGGACATAGAGGGCAAGTCCCGCAACATAATAAAGGCCATATATGACAAACCCACAGCCAACATTATACTTTACAGCAAGAACCTGAAAGCTTTTCCCTTAAGATCCAGAACAAGACAAGGATGCCCACTCTCCCCATTTTTATTCAACATAGTTCTAGAGGTCCTAGCCATGGCAATCAGACAACACACAGAAATAAAAGGCATCCATATTGGTAAGGAAAAAAGACACACTGTCCCTGTTTGCAGATGACATGATATTGTAAGTAAAAAACCCTAAACAATCCATTCCAAAACTACGAGATCTAATATCTGTATTCAGCAACGTTGTGGGATACAAAATTAATGCACAGAAATATTTTTCATTTCTATACACTAACAGTGACCTGGCAGAAAGAGAAATCAGGAAAAGAATTCCATTCACAGTTGCATCCAAAAGAATAAAATACGTAGGAATAAACCTATCCAAGGAAGTGAAAGACCTATACTCTGAAAAATACAAGACACTCATGAGAGAAATTAAAGAAGAAACCAATAAATGGAAACACAACCCATGCTCATGGATAGGAAGAATTAATATTGTCAAAATGGCCATCCTGCCTAAAGCAATCTACAGATTCAATGCAATTCCTATCAAAATACCAATAGCATTTTTCAACAAACTAGAGAAAATCATTCTAAAATTCATATGGAACCACCAAAGCCCCCGAATAGCCAAAACAATCCTGAGAAGGAAGAATAAAGCTGGGGGGATTATGCTCCCCAACATCAAGCTTTACTACAAAGCCACAGTACTCAAGACAATTTGGTATTGGCACACAAACAGACCCATAGACCAATGGAACAGACTAGAGAGCCCTGAAATAAACCCAATCATATATGGTCAATTAGTATACGATAAAGGTGCCATGGACATACAATGGGGAAATGACAGCCTCTTCAACAGCTGGTGTTGGCAAAACTGGACAGCTACATGCAAGAGAATGAAACTGGATTATTGTTTAACCCCATACACAAAAGTAAACTCGAAATGGATCAAGGACCTGAATGTAAGTCATGAAACCATAAAACTCTTAGAAGACAACATAGGCAAAAATCTCCTGAATATAAACATAAGCGACTTCTTCCTGAACGCATCTCCTTGAGCAAGAGAAACAAAAGCAAAATGAACAAATGGGACTACATCAAACTAAAAAGCTTCTGTACAGCAAAGGATACCATCAACAGAACAAAAAGGCATCCTACAGTATGGGAGAATATATTTGTAAATGACATATCTGACAAGGGGTTAACATCCAAAGTATATAAAGAACTTACACACCTATACACCCAAAAGCAAATAACCCAATTAAAAAATGGGCAGAGAAGCTGAACAGACACTTCTCCAAAGGAGAAATTCAGATGGCCAACAGACACATGAAAAGATGCTCCACATTACTAATCATCAGGGAAATGCAAATTAAAACCACAATGAGATATCACCTCACACTAGTAAGGATGGCCACCATCCAAAAGACTAAGAACAGCAAATGCTGGCGAGGATGCGGAGAAAGGGGAACTCTCCTACACTGCTGGTGGGAATGTAAGCTAGTTCAACCATTGTGGAAAGCTATATGGAGGTTCCTCAAAAAACCAAAAATACAAATACCATTTGACCCATAAATCCCACTCCTTGGAATTTACTCAAAGAATACCACTTCTCAGATTCAAAAAGACATATGCAGCCCTATGTTTCTGCAGCACTCTTTACAATAGCCAAGATATGGAAGCAACCTAAGTGTCCATAAGTAGATGAATGGATAAAGAAGATGTGGTACATATACACAATGGAATAGTATTCAGCCATAATAAGGAAATAAATATGGCAATTTGCAACAACATGAATGGAGCAGAGGATATTATGCTCAGTGAAATAACCCAGGCGGAGAAAGACAAGTGTCAAATGTTTTCCCTCATTTGTGGAGTATGACAAGGAAGCAAAACTGAAGGAACAAAATAGTAGCAGACTCAGAGACTCCAAGAAGGAACTAGTGGTTACCAAAGGGGAGGAGTGTGGGAGGCTGGGTGGGGAGCGTGGTAGAAGGGGATTGTGTGTATTATGTTTAGTACACCTGGTGTGGGGAATCACGGGGAAAACAGTGTAGCACAGAGAAGGCAAAGAGTGAATCTGTGGCATCTTACCACACTGACTGGCAGTGACTGAACTGGGGTATGAGTGGGGACTTGATAATATGGGTATATGTAGTAACCACATTGTTTTTTCATGTGAAACCTTCATAAGAGTGTACATCAGTAATACCTTAATAATAAATAAATAAATAAATAAATAAATAAGATACCAATAAATGGAAACACATCCCATGCTCATAGATAGGAAATATTAATATTGTCAAAATGGCCATCCTGCCTAAAGCAATATACAGATTCAATGCAATCCCTATCAAAATACCAACAGCATTCTTCAATGAACTAGAGCAAATAGTTCTAAAATTCATATGGAACCACAAAAGACCCCAAATAGCGAAAGATATCCTAAGAAGGAAGAATAAAGTGGGGGGAATTTTGCTCCCTGACTTCAAGCTTTACTACAAAGCCACAGTAATCAAGACAAGCACAAGAACAGACCCATAGACCAATGAAACAGACTAGAGAGCCCAGATATAAACCCAAGCATATATGGTCAATTAATATATGATAAAGGAGCCATGGATATACAATGGGGAAATGACAGGCTCTTCAACAGCTGGTGTTGGTTAAACTGGACAGCTACATGTAAGAGAATGAAACTGGATTATTGTCTAACCCCATACACAAAAGTAAACTCAAAATGGATCAAAGACCTGAATGCAAGTCATGAATCCATAAAACTCTTAGAGAAAAACATAGGCAAAAATCTCTTACACATAAATATGAGCAACTTCTTCATTAAAATATCTCCCAGAAAGGGAAGCAAAAGCAAAAATGAACAAGTGGGACTATGTCAAACTAGAAAGCTTCTTTCTGTACAGCAAAGGATACCATCAACTGAACAAAAAGGCATCCTACAGTATGGGAGAATATATTCATAAATGACATATCCAATAACGGGTTGACATTCAAATTATGCAAAGAGCTCATGCACCTCAACAAACAAAAAGCAAATAAGCCATTTAAAAAATGGGCAGAGGAACTAAAAAGACACTTCTCCAAAGAAGAAATTCAGATAGCCAACAGGCACATGAAAGATGCTCCACATTGCTAATCATCAGGGAAATGCAAATTAAAACCACAGTGAGGTATCACCTCACATCAGTTAGGACGGCCACTATCCAAAAGACAAACAACAATTGTTGGCAAGGATGTGGAGAAAGAGGAACCATCCTACACTGCTGGTGGGAATGTAAATTAGTTCAACCATTGTGAAAAGCAGTATCAAGTTTCCTCAAAAAACTCAAAATAGAAATACCATTTGACTCAGGAATTCCACTCATAGGAATTTACCCTAAGAATGGAGCACCCCAGTTTGAAAAAGACAAATGCACCTCTATGTTTATCACAGCACTATTAACAATAGCCAAGAAATGGAAGCCAGCTAAGTGTTCATCAGTAGATGAATGGATAAAGAAGATGTGGTACATATACACGATGGAATATTATTCAGCATAAGAAGAAAGCAAATCCTACCATTTGCAACAACATGGATTGAGTTAGAGGGTATTATGCTCAGTGAAATAAGCCAGGTGGAGAAAGACAAGTATCAAATGATTTCACTCATCTATGGAGTATAAGAACAAAGGAAAAACTGAAGGAAAAAAACAGCAGCAGACTCACAGAACCCAAGAATGGACTAACAGTTACCAAAGGGAAAGGAACTGGGGAAGATGGGTGGGAAGGGAGGGATAAGGAGGAAAAAGGGGTATTATGATTAGCAGACATAATGTAGCGGGGGGGTGTGGGTACGGGGAAGGCAGTATAACACAGAGGAGACAAGTAGTGATTCTATAGCATCTTACTTTGCTGATGGACAGTGAGGATAATGGGGTATGTGGTGGAAACTTGACAATAGGGGGAGTCTAGTAACAATAATATTGCTCATGTAATTTTATATTAATAATAGCAAATTAAAAAAACATGAAAAGAAAAAAAATAACATTGTGTATCCAACCTATTGAAACCTAGTAGGATTTGAGTTTGCTTCTAAGTCTATAAGCCATAAAGCATGGGAGTATGTCCTAAGAAAGTGCAGAATTTTCTACTCTATCAGTTTCCTAAGGCTGGTAGGAAACAAACAAGCAAGCAAACAAACAAAAACAGGAAACTACAAACTCGGTGGATTAAAACAACATCCATTTATTTCTAACAGTTCTGAAGGCCAGAAGTCTTTGTTTGTTTCCATGGCCAAAATCAAGGTGCCCTGCTCCCTCTGGAGGTTCTCAAAGAAAATTCATTCCCTGCATCTTCCAGAATCTGGTGAATGCCAGCATTTCCAGACTTTGGGCCGCAGCAGTCCACTCTCTGCCTTGGTCTTCACATCACCTTCTCTTCTTTCTGGGTGGCATGGTGTCTCACTGCACCTCTCTCTTATAAAGACACTCGTGATATGATAGCATTTAGGGCCTCCAAAACACTCCTCATCTCAATATCCTTAACTTAATCACATATGCAAAGATCATTTTTCCAAATAAGATGACATTTACAGGTATCAGCAATTAGGACCTGATATTAGTGGAGGACATTTTCAGCCTACACTATCTAATATGTATTTATTTATTTCCTTTTAAGTGGTCATTTCAAGTTATTTAGGCAAGAGTTGGCTACCTTCCTCCTGCAAGGGTACACGAGCAGGGGAAACTTTTCAGAATTTGGAGCATCAAAGTTCATTGCAGTCTGTCTGTATGTCCCTCATCCCATATTCTAGATGTTACTGTGTCCTGATCCCAAATGTAACATGAGAGTCTGCAATACTGTAATTTTAATGTATAGTTATTTAGCCACCCACAGGAACAGATTTGGGTTTAGTTTTCATAAATATTAAACTTGTGATTATAGAAGATAAGGGTCTCTTTCAGGAAAAACAGAAATTTGCTAGTTGCTTACTCATACCTTTAAGCTGGGAATGTAAAGCACTGAGTTCATCATTTTTCTTGCTTCAAGTCTTCCAGCAAACTTGTAGGAAGCCAACCCCACAGTCCTTATGCCTTTATTTTCACCATAATATTCAATGGCAGCCACTATATGGTCCTCCAAAGTCTAGCCTCCTCTATGCACATGACTCCAGATAATTGAAAGTTGACTTCAGTAATTTTGTCACTAAATACCATGGACTTTGACTGTTTCACCACTAGCAAGAAGATATTAATGTCTTTATTCTGATCGAAGAACCAATTCCAGAATCACAGCCTGAAGGTTCTGCTTGCCCCCTTGGAACTGACACATAAAATATCAGTTCAGTCAGGAAAACAGCACCACACAAAAAAATAGTTTGCCATAGGAATTACAATGTACACACGTATAAAAGTAGCTGAAGAAGTTAAATTATGGAAAACAGAGGTGTCAAAGGACCAGAAAAAATCATTAACCATGATGCCTGAAGTACCAGTCTGTGTGGACAGGTCAAAGCTTATAAGAAAATCCCAGAAACTATGAATATCTGGCTGCCAAAGTGGTAGCACTAAAGAGATAGAGCAGAGAAGTCATGCAGAAATCACTGGAAGTTGTTTTCTCTCTACAAAGTACAATTAAGCCCTTGGTAATTAATATCTCCGTGGATTAACAGAGCCAATATTTGGGAAGACAAGTTGGAAGCTGGAGTCTGCTGGAACCCGGTCTGATGACTAAACCTTCTGAGAGAAATAACTTCTACTTAAGTTCCATTTTTCAAACCATGCACAAGTTGTATTCTTGGCTAACTGTAACCTAGAACTATACAGAGAAGGAGATTCTTAGAAATACAACTCTCAGCCATACCCATATGCACAATGTTAATATTAAGTTCACAAAATAGATCCCAAAACACTAACCATATTATAAGTAGGACTTAAATTATGAAAAAAATGTAAAAGTGTTATCTTCTCCACTATAAAGAGGCCAGATAGGAATAAATATATGAGTAGGTAGTTGTTAATAAAATTGATTCCTTTGCTTTCTATTTACTTCAATGCTCAATAGAATACACTGAAAACAAAGCAACAATCAATTATCTTTCCCAAGTGGGAAATAAAACAAACAAAGGGGTAGCATAACAACTATGAGAATACGTACAAAGGTCAACAAAATGAAATGAGGAATGGGGTGTTCTGAAGTGAATGTCAATCCTATTTAAATAGGAACCTCTTTAGCCTCATGGAACTTCCCACGATGGTAATGTTTTCTGTGCAATCTCAGACATAAGATACCCTAATGGCACATGTTGTATTTGGGACAGAATTATTTGATCTTCTATCTGCTTAACTAAGACACAATATAGATATGTTAAGCATCCTCATTATTCCCTTAATTGTTTTCCTTAATTATTTTCACATGTTTCCTGCTTAGTCCTCAAAGGTATTAACTCCAAGAAAAAGATACCTCAGTCCCCATCATTTTCCATGAAACCTTGCAAAAAGGGGCAAAAGAAAGCTATCCCAGTAAGTTCTATTTAAAAATCAACACTATTACAAAAGGCTCAATTTTCCCTGCTTACAAACCTGAGGAAGGGATTACACAGAGTTTACCTGGTCGTGGCCTTATTGTACACTTTCAATTATCCATGATTTATGTCAGAACTGATGCTATTAGCAAGAAGGAAAAAAGGATGTGAACTTGTGGAAATATTCAAATAGCAAGTACTGGCTATGTCGGACACTAAGTTTATTCTTCCCAGTCTAATATTAGATTAATATTATCCTTTTGATGATCTAAACTGAGGAAGAGGAGGCAGTTCTCATTCCTGGTCTTCACTTTCGAAGGCTGAGACATGCTGTTAATTCTGTACACTCAAGGGGCACCTTCCTAGTAGTTCTCTTTAAATTCTGCCATCTTCCTTCTTTGATACTATATATCTTCACTTGTCTCCCAGGATGTTTTTATCCACAGAAGGAACTTAGCAAATGGAAAGAATTAGGTATTGGAAAGTAATACAGAAATCAATGATTTTCCTTGAAAAAATTTCAACTTCTTGAGTACTAAGAAACTTACAGTAGCTGTACTAAGTTTGGGATTCTCAAGTGCCCTTCATGATCCTGAAAATGCACTGTTGTTAGCAGTCAAATCAAAGGACAAAAGGCACAGTTTTAAGAGCAACAAAAATTTCGAGATGCTTTGAACATCAATCCTTTCTTTCTTTTCTCTTGTAGACCATCATGAAAGAACATCTTTGAAATCTTGAGGCATTACTCCCTATGCCCTCTGTAATTTTTTTGGTCTTTCTTCACCTTGTCTGAAGCCTTGATCTCTGCCATCTGCTCATTCTCCTGCTGTGGCGCTCCACCTTTCATTTGTACCTGGGAAATCTTCTTTTCGGGTGTGCAGCCTCTGTATCTTACCTCTGAACTAAAACAGGTTTTGAAAAGTCATGAGTCTGCTAAGGGCCACAGGGAGGAAAAGTGAAGGGAAGTTTCACTTAACATAAACCGTAGCATTTTCAGAAAAAGTTTAACAGGAGCCTGTTGGATTTCTTTTACCCTATCTTTCAGAATACTTTGTCCAAACTGTAGAACATTCTCACTTTTCTCCTTTCTAATGTGATGGCTGGCATGGTCAAATACTATTGTGATTAAACTGAATACAGGAAAATGAAGCCAAATAGTTAAGATAATGGTGTTAAATAGTTAAAAAGTAATAATAACATTGAAAATGTCTTAGACTTTCTTCTTAAACAGCCTCTTTCATATCTGCCTAAAGGAGGCAAAGTGTTTTATGTAGGTAACACAAGTGTACTTTATAATATTATAACCATTCTAAAGATAAGAAAATAGTACACTTAAAGATTTCTAAAGACAGCCAGTGACACAGCATTCATTTAGTTTATATCTCTACATATTGTCAAATGTATATTTAACTGAGCTCTATTCAATTTAGGCAGGTTTCCCAAACTATTACTTTTTTCTTATAAGATGAAGACACTTAAGCTTGTAACTTAACATTTGCATATTCATTGTTTTATGTAAAAATATTAATTGTGAAACCAGTGCTAATAGTTACTTTGCTTGGTGATGGGAATAAAATGATGACCAATACAATGCATTAGGGAGCAAAGATGATAAGTATTATAAGTGAAGTTATTAATATGCCAAGATAATGCAAGAGAAAGTGGTAACTTCTTTTGTGTTACTGATCAGTGAAGACTCTCTTAGAAGACACATAAACTGAGTCCTGGAAGACTGGGAAAAGTCAGCTATGAAAGGAAAAGGAGCAAGTATTTTACGTAGAGGAAACTTGAAACGAAAAGGCTGCGAGGCAGGCAACAGTGTACTATGTTGTAAGGACTTTTAGAGGAGCAGTGTGGCTTTAGCTCAGGGTAAGAAGGACCAGTTAGCGAACTGGGAACAGTAGTCAAGGACCCTGCAGGCATCCATGGGCCATCACAGTGAGCAATGTGGGGTCACTGGTGACCTCTTCTCAACAGGAATTTTAAGGACATGTCAGGGTACATAAGCCAGAAAGATTTATTTAAATGTAAATTAAAAGTAAGGTGGTGGCACAATGAGATATCACCTCACACCACTTAGGATGGCCAGCATCAAAAAGACTAAGAACAACAAATGCTGGTGAGGATGGGGGAAAGGGGACCCCTCCTACACTGCTGGTGGGAATGTAAGCTAGTTCAACCATTATGGAAAGCAATATGGAGGTTCCTCAAAAAGCTAAAAATAGAAATACCATTTGACCCGGGAATCCCACTCCTTGGAATTTACCCAAAGAATACAACTTCTCAGATTCAAAAAGACATATGCACCCCTATGTTTACTGCAGCACTATTTACAATAGCCAAGATATGGAAGCAACCTAAGTGTCCATCAGTAGATGAATGGATAAAGAAGATGTGGTACATATACACAATGGAATACTATTCAGCCATAATAAGGAAACAAATACTACCATTTGCAACAACATGGATGGAGCTGGAGGATATTATGCTCAGTGAAATAAGCCAGGCGGAGAAAGACAAGTGCCAAATGATTTCCCTCATTTGTGGAGTATAACAACAAAGCAAAACTGAAGGAACAAAACAGCAGCAGACTCAGAGACTCCAAGAAGGGACTGGTGGTTACCAAAGGGGAGGGTTGTGGGAGGGTGGGTGGGGAGGGAGGGAGAAGGGGATTGAGGGGTATTATGATTGTCACACATGGTGTGGGGGGGGATCGTAGGGAAAACAGCATAGCACAGAGAAGGCAAATAGTGACTCTGTGGCATCTTACTACACTGAAGGACAGTGACTGCAATGGGGTATGGGGGGGACTTGATAGTATGGGTGAATGTAGTAACCACATTGTTTTTTTTAAAAAAAGTAAGGTGGTGGCAGAATCTGTATGTAGATACTTTCTTTCAGGAAGTTTTGCTACAAGGGTCCCAAACTGGGGGAAAAAAAAACCTAATACAGATACACACTGATGACTATTGAATCATATAGCTGAATATATAAAATATAGGAATACCAGAGAAGAAAAACCTAAAGAAAATTACTTTTTATATTCAATTTTCAAGAATTCTTATGTGGTATATGAGTTATAAACAACTATAAATAATATATTGGCTTGGTATAAAATTAAAAATACATTAAACAATAAATATATGATATATATTTACTTAGATTTTCAAGTTAAATCAATTTCCCATGGAAATAAATGCTAAGCAATAAATAAATATTAGTCTGAGGTTTGATGTAAAATCTACTGCATTGAGTTAAGTTGCTGTAAGATTCAATTCTACAATCTTATACATCCATAAAGTGTTAAAATGAGTAAAGTTAAATCTTTGTATACTCTAAAATCTTTGATTTTATCAAATCACAAAGATAGGCTTGCTGGTTGGATAGGAAAGCTCAACATTATAAAGGTATTAATTCTTTCTAAGACAATTTAGAAACCTAACGCAATCTAATAAGCATAGAAACAATTTTTGTTTTGTTTCTTTGTAACTAAATAAACTGATTATAGAGTTCAAATGTAAAAATAAGTAAAACTGTCTAGAAGATCTCTGCAAATGAATGACTGTAAGGACAAACTGACTTGCCAACTATTTAAATGCCTAACAGTTTTTCAATACTTAAAACTAGTAATACTAATTTAGTATATATTTAGTGCAATAGGAAAGGGAGTTGAGAAATCACAGGTGAAAAGATGAGCCATGTCTAACTATGTTAGGACAACTGGGAAGCAATTTGAGAAAAAAAGAGTTAATCCACACTTCACTCAGTACATCAAGATAAATTCCAGAAGAATAAGAGAAGAGGATAATTGTAGCATTGATAAGAAATCTGCTATGAATCCCTAGCACATTCCATGGGATTCTGCTCTGCTTTTTACCCTTTAACTCTGTTCTACCTGCACTGTCTACACCCAAAAACCTTTCTTCCTCTCCATTATAATTCATTATTCAGCAACTCTCCCAAACTCTTTCCTGTCATTCAGAAATAGATGAGAATAACTTAGCTTACATGCACACACACACACATAAAGTTTTCACTGCTATTTATTTATACCTTTTTCTTCCTTTACTACCACTTTAATCAGGGAGTGGGAGTAAAATGTATAAAACATATGTGTCTAGTTCACAAAAACCGAATTAGATCCCTAGATTTTTAAAAAATGAATTTTTAGGAGAGTAATGAGTTTGAGCCAGATCTTCTCCCTCCTGTACACCTTAGGACATAATTTAAGAAATGACTCTCCTTCAGCAAGAGGACCACTATTGAACAAATAATCCATGGTTTAAGGAAAACAGTCATGTAGAATACACATGAATCCTGCCTCCTCTACAACAGCACAGATGAGAGGGGTGAAGAGTGGAACACACACTGGGGCAGTATGAGTATAAAATGGCTATGAAATGCGTGGGAAAGCAAAAAAACAAGAAAAATAAAAGATAAGGGACCACTTACAACTTAGTGACTTTTTATCATTTATCAAGTGCAGTTCATTTTTTGGCAAAATGACAGCCCAGTCTAACCACTTTAAATTTCTGATATGAAATATAAAACAAAAAACAAAAGAAATGCTTATATTAGCCTTCAAAGCAATTTCTAAGCAATACTATCTTCTCATGTTTATAAGGGACATAAAATCTTAATTATTCCATTAACATCATATATACTGTCATACATGTGTCATGTTTTAGCTTATATCACTATGTTTTCACTTATGTCATCTTACAAGAACTCTCACATTGAACAAATGCATTCCCCTATAGACTTTGCTGCTCTTATTAGTAATGTTTTGAGTTCCTTTGCTACTTAAGATTTAGGTTTGGAACCTTGTAAAGTCATCCTTAATGTCTTAGGTGATAACAGACATTAAAAGACTTAGCTTTACATAACTTTGCTTTTGTCTCTTCTCCATTTCCCTAACCCACCCCATGCTAGCATAGGCCCATACTCTTCTGCAATTAGTTTTATAGGTAAGAACTTCTCAAATAGAAATGGTTTTATCCTGAATTATATAGCTATGTTGCAGGAAAGGATTCTGAAAGTCTCCTCCTCGTACAAGGGTACAGTGGGTAACTTGGGAGGGGATGGAAAATTCAGGGATTTTGATTTTTAAATTGAGTTGTTATTCCTTTTGCATGAATGAAATAAAATTGTGACAAAAGCTATAATATCAAGATAAATTAATTCAATACGACACATTGCTGGCCTAAATGATAAGGGGCTGTTCACAGATTCAGTTTATTTAGCAGAAATTGTTTTTTAAGGCATGGTACTCTCTCTCAACAACTGCCTGGAAAACTGTGGCTGGTTTTACTTCCAATGCCATGTTTTTATTTTGAAAAACCAACTCCATAAACCAAAACAGCAGGGATAATTTTTACAGATAGTAATTTAAATCAGATTTTATTAAAACAAACAAGGATATCTTATGTAATTGGATGAAAAGCCCACAGGAATATTATAGGGTAAGACATGGGACTGTAAAGAAATTTCACATTTATAGTTAACCTCCTGGGGATCTACCCCCAAATACTCAGGGATATTCATATTCTCCCCTTCCTTACTGGTTGGGAAAGTTTTAAAAGCACTGGTCTAATATAATTAACTGTTTTAAAAGATTTTTCTTTTAATTAAATATGGAGAGAATTCAGATCCATACAACTTTAAGTATATGAACAATGAAACAAAATATAAAAAGGTCTAGCAAATATAAGGACATAGTAGTTCACATATTTAGAGCAAAATTGTTCATAGTCCTATTATGGATCGCTTTATATAGAGTGTCTGGAATAGTTCTATAAACAACAATACTTGTAAAAATCAAACAACATGGAGAAGGAGTTTCCTATAAGTGTTTAATCTCTATTAAGTCAACTGCATATAAATATTTTCAACTTTTACCAAGATGAGAATATTTCATAATGATAAATATTATTCTGATGATAGCAAAATAGCACAGGGTATAGACAGTCAGATAGTTATAACTATGACCCTACTGTATTGTACCTGTGTGAAATCATGCAAATCATTTAATTTCTCTGAGTTTCAGGTTATTCGTGTATAAAACATGAATAAAACCATTCTTAATAGTGGAAATACTCCTTAGTCGTCACACATATTTGTGGATTACCTGAGTAATGCAGAAATTGAAATCTTTTCAAAGTACTAAGAAGTTTTGTTTTTATTTTTGTTTTTGTTTTGTGTAGCTTCTCACAGGTGAGAGAAGGTACGGAAAGCCCACAGACCACTTAATTTCCATGCCCTTGAGGGCTCTATGATGCTCCTTAGTGCTCTATGAAAAATGTCACATCTTTCACCTGAATTATGATAAAATCACAAACAAACAAAAACATTGAGGTATTTATCAACTATTCTATTAACTTCTGGCATTGCCTATATTTAATCTTCTAATTTAATATCCCCATGTTTCAACTCCATAAGATTGCTCTCCCTGAATACAGTTTTGCCCTTTTACACTCTGGCATTTACACTCTTAACCCTATGTTCCATCCAAAATTAGACCATTTCCTGGGGAGTATAAAGGGCTGACGGAACACGTACAGGACAGCAAAATGAATGCATGTACGATGCTGGGCTTAAGAGATAAGCTGAGGGTATGGTGATGCTTATGTTGTACCTGTGTACTATATTTACAAGATAAGCAGTGCTGTGTTGCAGTATTTGGGGTTTAAAAGATAAGTTATGCACGGATTTGAACTAGAAGTAGAAAATCTGCACAGACAGGCTAAACTTTGATTAAATGGAATATTTAAATGGAAACTGAAAATGATACTGAGTTCATATTTTGGCTATTCAAGAGACGCAACACCTACTGTCATGTCATGAACTAAAGATACAGGACTGTGCTGATATTGTCAGGTTCTCAAATAAACATATTCATTGGCTTGAGTGTGGATTTTTCTTTTTTGTTGTTATTTCTTTCCTTTATTTATTTATTTTTATTTTGGTATCATTAATGTACAATTAGATGAGCAACATTATGGTTACTAGACTCCACTCATAATAAAGTGCCCCCTGACATACCCCATTACACTCACTGTCCATGAGCATAGTAAGATGCTATAGAATATACTTGTCTTGTCTAGGTTATACTGCCTTCCCTGTGCCCCCCCACCCCCACCGATATTATGTGTGCTAATGGTAACGCCCATTTTTCCCCCTCATCCCTCCCTTCCCACACATCCTCACCAGTACCGTTCCCTTTGGTAACTGTTCGTCCATTCTTGGGTTCTGTGATTTTGTGCTGTTTTGTTCCTTCAGTTTTTTCTTTGTTCTTATACTGTGCAGATGAGTGAAATCATTTCATACTTGCCTTTCTCCAACTGGCTTATTTCACTGAGAATAATACCCTCTAGCTCCATCCATGTTGTTGCAAATGGTAGGATTTGTTTTCTTCTTATGGCTGAATAATATTCCATTGTGTATATGTACCACTTCTTTATCCATTCATCTACTGATGGACCCTTAGCTTGCTTCCATTTCTTGGCTATTGTAAATAGTGCTGCAATAAACATAGGGGTGCATATGTCTTTTTCAAACTGAGATCCTGCATTCTTAGGGTAAATTCCTAGGAGTGGGATTCCTGGGTCAAATGGTATTTCTATTTTGGGTTTTTTGAGGAACCTCCATACTGCTTTCCACAATGGTTGAACTAATTTACATTCCCACCAGCAGTGTAGGAGTGTACCCCTTTCTCTACATCCTCACCAACATTTGTTGTTTGTCTTTTAGATGGTGGCCATCCTGACTGGTGTAAGATGATATCTCATTGTGGTTTTAATTTGCATTTCTCTGATGATTAGCAATGTGGAGCATCTTTTCATGTGCCTGTTGGCCATCTGAATTTCTTCTTTGGAGAAGTTTATGTTCAGATCCTTTGAGCATTTTTTAATTGGATTATTTGCTTTTTGTTTGTTGAGGTGCGTGAGCTCTTTATATATTTTGGATGTCAACCTTTTAGCACACATGTCATTTATGAATATATTCTCCCATACTGTAGGATGCCTTTTTGTTCTATTGATGGTGTCCTTTGCAGTAGAGAGGCTTTCCAGCTTGATATAGTCCCACTTGTTCATTGTTGCTTTTGTTTCCTTTGCCCAGGAATATATGTTAATGAAGAAGTTTCTCATGTTTATGTCCAAGAGATTTTTGCCTCTGTTTTTTTCTAAGAGCTTTATGGTTTCATGTCTTTGATCCATTTCGAATTTACTTTTGTGTATGGGGTTAGATAATGATCCAGTTTCATTCTCTTAGATAGAACTGCCCAGTTTTTCCAACACCAGCTGTTGAAGAGGCTCTCATTTCTCCACTGAATATCCATGGCTCCTTGATCGTATATTAATTGACCATATATGTTTGGGTTAATATCTGGACTCTATATTCTGTTCCACCGGTCTGTGGGTTTCTTGTTGTGCCAGTACCAAATTGTCTTGATTACTGTGGCTTTATAGTAGAGCTTGAAGTTGGGAGGTGAGACTCCCCCTGCTTTATTCTTCCTTCGCAGGATTGTTTTGGCTATTCAGGGTCTTTTGTGGTTCCATATGAATTTTAGAACTATTTGTTGTAGTTCAGTGAAGAATGCTGTTGGTATTTTGATAGGGATTGCATTGAATCTGTATATTGCATAAGGAAAGATGGCCATTTTGACAATATTAATTCTTCCTACCCAAGAGTATGGGATGGGTTTCCATTTGTTAGTGTCCTCTTTAATTTCTCTTAACACTGTCTTGTAGTTTTCAGGGTATAGGTCTTTCACTTCATTGGTTAGGTTTATTCCTAGGTATTTTATTCTTTTTGATGCAACTGTAAATGGAATTGTTTTCCTGATTTCTCTTTCTGCTAGTTCATCGTTAGTGTATAGGAATGCAACAGATTTCTGTGTATTAGTTTTGTACCCTGCAACTTCGTTAAATTCAGATATTAGTTCTATTAGTTTTGGAGTGGAGTCTTTACGGTTTTTTATGTACAATATCATGTCATCTGCAAATAGTGGCAGTTTGACTTCTTCCTTACCAATTTTGATGCTTTCATTTCTTTGTTTTTTCTTATTGCCATGCCTAGGACATCCAGTACTATGTTGAACAAAGGTGGGGAGAGTGGGCATCCCTGTCTTGCTCCCAATCTTAGGTGAAAAGCTTTCAGCTTCTCACTGTTCAGTATGATATTGGCTGGGGGTTTGTCATATATGGCCTTTATTATTTTGAGGTATTTGCCCTCTATACCCATTTTGTTGAGTGTTTTTATCATGAATGGATGTTGAATATTGTCAAATGCTTTTTCAGCATCTATGGACATGATCATGTGGTTTTTGTCCTTTTTATTGATGTGGTGAATGATGTTGATGGATTTTCGAACATTGTACCATCCTTGCATCCCTGAGATGAATCCACTTGATCATGATGGATGATCTTTTTGATGTATTTTTGAATTCGGTTTGCTAATATTTTGTTGAGTATTTTTGCATCTATGTTCATCAGGGATATTGGTTGGTAATTTTCTTTTTTTTTTTTTGGTGTCTTTGCGAAGTTTTGGTATTAGAGTGATGGTGGCTTCACAGAATGAGTTTGGAAGTATTCTCTCCTCTTATATTTTTTGGAAAATATTTAGGAGAATTAGTATTATATGTTCTCTAAATGTCTGATAAAATTCAGCAGTGAATCCATCTGGACCAGGTGTTTTGTTCTTGGTTAGTTTTTTGATTGTCCATTCAATTTCGTTGCTGGCAAGTGGTCTGTTTAGATTTTCTGTTTCTTCCTTGCTCAGTCTTGGAAGGTTGTATTTTCTAGAAAGGTGTCCATTTCTTCTAGGTTATCCATCTTGTTAGCATACAGATTTTCATAGTATTCTATAAAATTCTTTGTATTTACGTGGTGTCTGTCATAATTTTCCTTTCTCATATCTGATTCTGTTTATGTGTGTAGATTCTCTTTTTTTCTTAATAAGTCTGGCTAGGGGTTTATCTACTTTGTTTATTTTCTCAAAGAACAAGCTCCTGGTTTCATTGATTTTTTTTCTGTTGTTTTATTCTCAATTTTATTTATTTCTTCTCTGATCTTTATTATGTGCCTCCTTCTGCTGACTTTGGCCCTCATTTGTTCTTCTTTTTCCAGTTTCAATAATTGTGACTTTAGACTATTCAATTGGGATTGTTCTTTCTTCTTTAAGTAGGCCTGGATTCTTACAACT
This sequence comes from Smutsia gigantea, assembly GCA_032199065.1. Taxonomy (NCBI): domain Eukaryota; kingdom Metazoa; phylum Chordata; class Mammalia; order Pholidota; family Manidae; genus Smutsia; species Smutsia gigantea. Next base: position 170,604 of record JAVSCE010020293.1, on the reverse strand, counting down.
GCCTTTACTGCATCCCACAGAAGTTGTGCTATTATCATTTATCTACATATATTACTTTATCTCTGTTTTAATTTGGTCATTGATCCATTGACTATTTAGGAGTATGGTGTTAAGGCTACATGTGTTTTTGAACCTTTTTTTTTCTTTTTACAATTTATTTCTAGTTTTATACCTTTATGATCTGAGAAGTTGGTTGGTAGAATTTCAATCATTTTGAATTTACTGAGGCTCTTTTTGTGGCCTAGTATGTGGTCTATTCTGGAAAATGTTCCATGTGTACTTGAGAAGAATGTGTATCCTGCTGCTTTCAGATGTAGAGTTCTGTAGACATCTGTTAGGTCCATCTATTCTAGTGTGTTGTTCAGTGCCTCTGTGTCCTTACTTTCTGTCTGGTTGATCTGTCCTTTGGAGTAAGTGGTGTGTTGAAGTCTACTAAAATAAATGCATTGCTTTCTGTTTTCTCCTTTAATTCTCTTAGTATTTGTTTCACATATGTTGGTGCTCATGTGTTGGGTGCATAGATGTTTATAATGGTTGTATCCTCTTGTTGAACTGACCCCTTTATCATTATATAATGTCCTTCTTTATCTCCTGTTACTTTCTTGGTTTTGAAGTTTATTTTGTCTGATACAAGTACTGCAACACCTGCTTTTCTCTCTCTATTGTTTGCAATGAAATATCTTTTTCTCTCCCTTCACTTCTGGTCTTTGGGTTTGAAGTGAGTCTCCTGTAAGCAGCATATAGATGGGTCTTTCTTTTTTATCCATTCTATTACTCTGTGTCTTTTGATTGGTGCATTCAGTTCATTTACATTCAGGGTGATATCGATAGATATGTCCTTATGGCCATTGCAGGCTTTGGATTCGTGGTTACCAAAGGTTCAAGGTAGCTTCTTTACTATGTCACCATCTAACTTAACTCTCTTACAAACACAGTCTGGTGATTCTTTATTTCTCTCCTTTCTTATTCTTCCTCCTCCATTCTTTATATGTTAGTTGTTTTATTCTGTACTGTTTTGAGTTTTCCTTGACTACTTTTGTGGATAGCTGATTTTATCGTTTGCCTTTAGTTAGTATTTGGTTGTCTGCTTTCTTTGCTTTGATTTTATTTTCTCTGGTGACATCTATTTAGCCTTTGTAGTACTTCCATCTAGTGTAGTCCCTTTAAAACACCCTGTAGAGGGAGTTTGTGGGAGGCAAATTCCCTGAACTTTAGTTTAGCTAGGAATTATTTAATCCCTCCTTAAAATTTAAATGATAATCTTGCTGGATACAGTATTCTTGGTTCAAGGCCCTTCTGTTTCATTGAATTAAATATATCATGCCATTCTCCTCTGGCCTGTAAGGTTTCCGTTGAGAAGTCTGCTGATGACCTGATGGGTTTTCCTTTGTAGGTGATCTTTTTTCTTTGTCTGCCTTCAATACCCTTCTTGTCTTTGATCTATGCCGTTTTAATTATTATGTGTCTTGGTGTTGTCCTCCTTGAGTTTCTTGTGTTAGGAGATCTGTGGACTTCCATGGTCTGAGAGACTATTTCCTTCCGCAGCTTGGGGAAGTTTTCAGGATTTCTTCAGACACTTTCTATCCTTTTTTCTCTCTCTTATTCTTCTGTACCCCTATTATGCAAATATTGTTCCATTTGGATTGGTCACACAGTTCTCTTAATATTCTTTCATTCCTAGAGATCATTTTATCTCTCTCTACCTGAGCTTCTCTGTATTCCTTTTCTCTGATTTCTATTCCATTAACAGTCTCTTGCACCTCATCCAGTCTGCTCTTATGTCCTTCTATTGATTGTTCCATTTCTGTTAACTCCCTCTGGACTTCATTCCTTAGCTCTTGAATATTTCTCTGCAGCTCCATCAGTATGGTTATGACCTTTATGTTGAATTCTTTTTCAGGAAGATCCATTATATATATCTCGCCAGGCCCTCTCTCTGGCACTGTTTGAATGATTTTGCACTGGACCAGGTTCTTCTGCCTTTTCATGGTGATAGAAGTGATTGCAGGCAAGTGGCTCATGTGAAAGCTGGGAGAACAAAGTCCCTTCCTGCTTGTTGTTCATCTTGCCTTTCTCCACTGCCTCTGCCCATTACCCGCACACCAGGAGCAGTCTCTGGGTTAATTCCCTGAGCTCCCATGGGCGGGGCAGCCATAGGGATGGCCTAAGGTATTGCCGGGGGTTGCAGACATTCCGGGTATGTTCTCCTGTGAGAACGGTGTCCCTTCATGCCTTGGTTGTTTTGTTTAAAAAGTTTGGTACATGGAATATAAAATACCTAAATTCATTTTATAAGATAAATGACAAATTAATTAGTTAATGGGAATTATTTCTTGATATTATATGTGGAAATTGATATTTCTCTCCTGATCTTTCATTGTGTCTATTTTAAAAACATGTAGAAAACGTATTAACTATAAGGCCAGTGATACTACTAAATAAAAAATAAATATATATACTATGCAAAAATCATTTTATCTTACTATACAAAAGAATAATTGTTAGCCTTTTGTTTTATTTCCTGAATTACATCCACATGTGCTTACAATTTAACATACAACAGAATATTCTATAATTCCATTTTTTAACATGTATCTTTAAATAAAAAAGAATGCTATTTTTAACAAGCTGACTACAATCATCTAAATTCAAGGATAGTAGCAGGTTGTTTTTAAAGAAAATAATAACTTTTTTGGAAGAAACTTTAATGAGCCTTTTAGTTATTCTAAGAAGAGAATAGAGTAGATTGGAGAGACTGAGAAAAACTGAAGTTAATTTGCTCAGGAAACAATGCAAAAGAGACTCCTTCTCACATTACAGTAGAATTGCTGATTTTCAGCAGGACACACAGCCGTCTAAAATGAAAACATTTCCCAGCCTCTCATGTAATGTGACTAAGGGCTACACAGTAAGATGTAAGAGAACTCTTTCTGCAACTGTCCACAAGAGAAATCTGGTGCATGTTCCTTACCCCTTCCTCTTCATTCACTCCTCTATTCTGCTTCTTAGAATGTGGTATGATGGCTGGAACCCTACTCATACACAAACACTTCTATAATGACCTTTCTTCAACATGAATCTGATATACATCGCTGATTATTTTGTAGGGGAATATTCCTAGAAATGGAATATATGCTTAATGCATTTGATCAAAATAGCAAAATACCACTCTAGAACAGTTGCAACAAAATATAGTCACACAAACAATGGATAAATGTCTCAATTCAAAATTTCTAAATATCACTGGACACTCTCATGTTTGAATCTTTGCTAATTTTTAAACAAAGGCATCTCACTGATATTTGAATATGTACTTTTTGTATTTACTGATTGGGTTAAATTTTACTCATTATGGTGCCTTTTCTAATTTTTTGTTTTTATTTCTTTATGTCAACTTTTTCCTGTATTAGTTCATTGTATTTCCCTAATAACTGAAGTAGTTACATATTTAAAATTTTAATTCTATTTGCATTAAGGATGATCAGAAATTTTTCTTCTAGCTTGAAATTTGTCTAATTCTCATTATATATATATATATATATATATATATATATATATACACACACACACACATAAATACTATTATATAAAATTCTCATTTCAAGATACAAATTGTAAAATTTTATATTGAAAATATGCTTCTAGAAATTATATTAATAGAAATTGGATTATTTATCGTTAAAAAATTCCTTATACATGTCTACACATACAGAGAGTAGAAAATAATGTCTAACATACGCCTTAAGGTTTAAGAGGAATTTTCTAATTCATGTTTAAAATACCTTATTTGTACTCACACAGCTTAATAGAATCAAGAACTATTTCAGAAACTGGTATTAATAAGACCTTACTACTCAAAGACATTCTAAAACAAGCAGATAAATCTGTGACTAACTTTATTGTTTAATTCAGAAACTTTCTAAAAAAACATTTTTCTGAACAACATACTGCTCAGAAAGCCCTCCCTCAGAATAACAGATTTCTCCTTAGGGTAAACAGCCCCCTTTACTAGGGCAATATATCTCAATTGGGCAAAACTCCTGCCTATCAAAATACTCATCAAGTACTTACTTCCCTGTGTCCACTAATCCTAAACAATTCTGTTGTGAACTTCATACAATATAATGAAGTTGCTATATCCATGAACTTACACATCTAATACCAGATACCAAAACCTTATAAATCTATGGCCTTGACAATCCAACACCCCACACACACACATGCTTCAGAAGCAGTACCAAGGAACATACCATGGTGGCAAGTTCAAGTCTCCTTTATTGCAGTAAAATAAACTTGGCTTACATCAAAGGATAGGTCATTGACAGTTTATTTGGTGGCATTTTTGGAGAATTAGAAGTAGATCATATGGATTCTATAGGAGGTTGATACTTTATATGTGGCGCCTCTTCCCTATTTGATTCCCCTTTCTTTAACATGTCCTTTGATGTCAGCTAGAGGACATTTTCAAATTTTGTCACTAGGAAATCCACACTTCTCTTAAGGGTAGTTTCTAGGATTTCTTCTACTGTTTCTGCCTCTTTTTCATCTTAGACTCTAGCACAGGTTTTCAGTTATTCAGCTGCTTTAAGGTACATTTTTGGAGGAGTGGGCTGTGAGTGGAAGAGCGGAGAAGTCGTGCAGAGAGCTGAAGACACACAGATGGCAAAAAATAAGCTTCTAATAAAATATATCCAATTAGTTATCACGCTAAAAGGGGACCTTTTTCTTCCTCCATCTTGGTTCACATTATTAAATTCCCCCTTTTTAATCCTACAGGATGAATGTGAGGAGACAGTGAAAGCTACATCCTACCCTGTCTGGCATTGTTCAGGAGATTTCATAGATCCTGCATCTCTGAGTTACTGGGTAGGCACTGAGGGAGGCATAAATCCCTTCCTTCAAATTCCACAAACTGGAATTTTTATTTCTATTATGCAGGAAACTGTGTGTCAGAGTAAATTATCAAGTTTGATTGTATTTCAGTATTACAGCAAAGAAAATTATCTTGATTTTAGCAACAGGTAGATTGCCAACTTTGTTTTTCAGATACATCATGAGTATTGAAATGAACATATTTCGTACGTTTATAAAGATTTTCCTGAAGTTTTCTTCAACACTATCAACATGTAATTATAATGTTTTGTGAGTTTCATTTATCCAAATCAACTGACTACTTTCAGCATTTTCAACATGAATGTAATTCTTATTTTATCTTATATCATAATTTGGGTAAAAAAGTAATATGTTTGCATTCTGCACATATCAATTCTTTTATGTAAATGTCTTTTTCACAAAGTATTCATTGCATTTTCCAGAGGGAAACTTACTTATCCCTTAATATTTTTATAACTAAAGTTTTTCAAATATTTTACCTATAAATCTTAGTGAAAATATAATAGTGATTTGTAATATTTACATAAAAATAAATCACTTATTTTTTTCAATAAATTGCTTATAAATATATTCTGGTATTCTATTTAGCCCTTAGTCAGAAAACACACTAAATCTTACATTAAGATATGTTTTTGCAGCTGCCATATTTAATATAATGACTATTATTGCTTGTTTAAAAATTTTAGAGAAAAGTTTACAAAGCCATTTTCATAAATCCTAGTCGAAATTACATATATGTTGAATTTTATCATGTTTTTATTTTATAAAGAACCTCATTTTCCCTTTTTTTTACTAAAAATGTAATGTACTAGATATAGTTACAAAAGCTCAATAAATGCTTATTGAAAACCTACTGTATGCAGGATGCCCTAAAAGAAATATAAATTAGAGTCAAACAACTCTTGTTTGAAGGAGCTATGTTGTATCATATGAAAAGGGCTGCTAAGCAAGAAAGCACTGACAGATCAAATGCTACAGAAAATGATTAAAGTAGTTTAGAAATCTCTAAATTATGGTGAAGATTAAAAAACTAGATTTGGACCTAATCTTATAAAATACATTGGAACCAGATGAATGGAGTTGGAAGGATATTGATTTTAGCTGATGGGCGATGAAAGGAGGACATCAAGTTCCACAGTGTCTTCTGAGAACGGACACAGATATTCCCATCTTATCTTCCCAAAACATGTTTTGTTGTTTTTGTTAACTTGAAATGCATTTTGTAAACTGGTATCTGATGGAGAGATTGTCCTTTCCATCTTAAATGGCCTACAGAGCGCCCAGGGCACCCTGCCCAGGCAGACAGCAAGCAGAGTTTGGGCACGTGATTAAGCAAAACTGGAATGTAGTGCATTTGTAAAGAAATAATGGACAGTGAATCTGGAAAATGAGTAGGCTGTATTATGGAGAACCCTATATGAATCTTAAAGTTGTATCATATTAAATAGCTACCTTAGTTCACAAGATAATTTTGGAATAATAATGTATTACAATTGGCTTTTTCTTACCAGTTATGATTCTGTTCTCATTCGGATCAATGAGATTCCTCAGCCATAAAAGATTTTTGATATCACTCTTACATGAAGAGAATGCTTGCTTTAGTGACTAGCTAACCAGGTATTCCTTATCTCTAACTCTATTTTAGAAAATCATTGTGTTTAATCTCTGGGTAAAAGCACATGAGGCATCTCGGCCATCTGCATGACTGCTTCACTTCAGAGCTGTGGGCAATCAGCCATTGCCACTCTCTGTATTGTTTGTTCTGTGCTGTGTTAGCCCTGTTATCTACAGAGCACAGATCTATGCAGTCTCCAGACATAACTTTCAGTGGTGAGAAGACAAGGTAACAGGAGCTGCATAGGCTTCCCCTCTCTGTAACTTCTACGAAAGACGAACCCAGGAATCAGACAAGGATCCTGCCTGACCTGGTGCACCTTAGGAGGCAGTGGGAAGGAATGGACACTTTTCAAGCAGGAGCATGGTATCAAACTGAACGTTGCTGAAAACAATTAGGCAGTAATATCAAAGTTGGATCACAAGGAAAATATATATTATTTTAATAGACCAAGTATAAAGTAATGGAAGTCAGCAGGAAACATCAAAAGTCACAGCTTAGATTTAAGAAGCAATTAGAATGCACAGGACAGTGAAACTAACAGGAGGGAGAGAGGTGAGAAGGAAGAAATAACTCAGGTTTAAAGTCTCGGTGATTGAGAAAATATTGAGCTTACAGACAGGAATTAAGAAGAAAGTAGTTTTGAGGTGGCATAGGTCAAAATTACATTTGTGCCCAATAAGAAATATATGTCCAGAAGACAAAGGAAAATTAGGTATGATTTATGAAAGAAAGATGAAAATCAGAGATTTAGAATTATAGATTTGGTTCACATGCACGAGATGAAAATCCTACATTGCTAAAGAGATGGTGAATCCGTTAATAGGTAAAAAGTTTGTATTTGTGAAAGAAACAGCAGATAGCTTTGTTGATCTTTAAAATATGTCACATTAACCCTAAATAAATATTTCTTCCTTATTAAAACTATAAAGATAATGCTAAATTCTTCATGGCAATATTGGAATAAGAAACAAAGAAATGTTATAAGTGGGACTAACAAGCAAGTTTAATTTTGGGAAGTTCTATCCTTGGTTATTCATGCTTTAGAATAACTTGAGAGCAGTCAAAATAAATTACCCTCAAATTTCAAGTGTGATGGCCATTAGGATTACTTATGTCACCAAATCATTTCATAGCTCTGAGAAATCTGTTGAATCAAAGTGGGTAGATTAATGAGGCAAACTTCTACAGGATTTTCTTTTATTTTAAATCAAGCACAAAGAATTGCATAATATATATTCTAGCATTTTGAACCAAAAGTGCAATCCTTACAGGCCTCAGGCAAATGCTCAGTGCTTTCCAAAAGTATGAAGCACACAGTCAAGAAGAAAATTCACTCCCCATTAGAGCCTACTAAATCAACACCTGTCATATGAAACCCCTGATCTATTTCCACCATTCAGAAAACATAGAGACTAATCTTAATGTAAAAGTTCAATATGAAAACTACAGATTATATATGAAGCTGGAATTGTGGTAAATAAAGCAGATCAATGAATAGTTATCAGCCATTTAGACTTCTCTTAAAATATGAGAATTTAGAATCAATATATTTTATAATTGGAAGAGAGGGTCCTAAGAGATTATTTACACCAAAAGATATGTCACAGAACTCATGGGAACCACAGAAGATGCTTGGGTCATTCTGCAAATGTTTATCCGAAGTTTATTTTTAAAACCCGTGGTAACATATTATATACACACTGAAACATCACATGCTACATATCAACACATTATTTGGCACTCGTTTTGAGTCTATACTTTGAGGGTATTTCAACCTGGAGCAGAACTTGTGATAAAACTTCTCCTACCATGTCCATGTAATTAAAGACTATGAAGAAATTGCAAATTCAGCTTGAAAAATGTATTGTACATAGCAGAGGTAGAAGGCTGATTATAGGATAAGAAGAATAAATACAAGAAAAGGTAAATTAATAAAATAGAAATAATGAAAATGATATAACTAACATGAAGTAATATATTTAACTCCCACTTTTTAATATTTTTATGTTCAGCATAACTGACCTATTATTATCAGAGACTGACGTTCTATGTATTAAATACTATCACTTTTACATAAAAAATTTTAATATATAAATACTGCTTTTAACTTTGAACACATGGCCACCCTGTTTTCTATGGTAATTATCTTATAGTTTGGGCTGCTATAACAAAGAAACATAGATGAGGTGGCTTATAAACAACAGAAATGTATTTCTCACAGTTCTGGAGGCTATAAGTCTGGGATGAGGAGAGTGAGCTAGCTGTCTGGCACCTTCTTCTAGGGGCAGTAATCCCATTCATGAGGTCTCTATCCTCATGACCTAATTTCTTCCCAAAGTCCCCACCCTCCAAATACCATCACAGCAAGGATTAAGTTTCAACATATGAATTTTGGGAAGACACAAATATTCAGTCCATAACAGTGTCTGATTAGTAGTCCCCAATGATGTCATTTTACTTACCTATTGTCACATCATATTCTAGATTACCAGTGTCTAATACTAATTGTATTAGATAACGAAATTTAAAAACCCAGAACCAATTCAGAAAACATCCTTAAGATTCTGTTCCTTTAGAGATGCTCTTAGAAGGAAAATGTGTGCCAGGGTTCTATGAAAGAAACAAAATACACACACACACACACACACAAATATATATGTGTGTGTGTATGTGTGTGTGTGTGTATGCGTGTGTGTGTGTGTACATAAAAAGATACACATACAGAGAGGGATAGGAATTCAGGTCATGAAACTGGTTTATGCCATTGTGGAGGCTAAACAGGTAGGTTTTAATTCTGTAGAACAAGATGGCGTGCAGGAAATTCTTAGGCAGGAATAGATGCTCCAGTCCACAGAGGGGTGTTTATTCTTCTTCAGGGAAAGCTTGTTTTTGTTCTTATTCAACTGATTATGAGGGATATCCAGTTATTATGGATAACCCTCTTTACCTACAGTCAACTAGCTGTAAATGTTAACCGCATCTGCAAATACTCAGACAGCAGCACACTGATCAGTGGTGCGGAGGGTAGAGTGACGACTACGGCGTAGCCAAGCTGGTATATAAAACCAACTATAATGGCCATAAAAAAGGAAAAAAAGTAATTAAGAATAGATGGGATAAACAGAAAACAAAATGGTACAATGAAATCTCACCCAGTAATTATCGAATTCCATGTAAAAAGTCTAAACACACTAATTAGAAGGCAGATATTGTCACACTGGGTATAAAATAAGACCAGACTATAAGTTGTCCATATATAAAATATCATATATAAGTTGAAAGTGAGAAAAAGGAAAATGTTCATAATGCACTCTCAAAGAACAAGAAAGCTGGAGAGGCTGTATTAATCTAAGGTAAACAGCCTTCAAGAAAAAAAATATTAGCAGAGATAAAAAGGGACAAGTCATAATGGTGTCAATTCATCAAGAAAACATATCAATCCTAAATATGTATGCAAATAACAGAGCTTAAAAATAAAAATAGAACTGAAAAGAGAAATACATATATCCACAATTACAATCAATTACTCTAAAACTCCTCTTGCAAAACTGATAAAATAGACAGATAATAAATAAAATACTTGAACACTAACAGCAAATGTGATATGATTCATACAGAATATACACCAAAACGCTGCCAAGTAAACATTTTTTTTGCATAGACAAAACAGTCCCTAAGAGATTTTCAAGGATAGAACTTTTGCAAGAATATATTCTCAAACAACAACATAATTAAATTAAAAATGAATAACTACAAACTAATAAGAAAGTCCCTAAAATAGTATATTAGACAATATAGTTCAAGCTATCTCATGTATCAAAGCTGAATTCACCAAGGAAATGAGAAAACATTTTTGCTGAATCCAAATGAAAAGGCAAAAAAATAAAATGTGTGGAATTCAGCAAAAACAGTGTTAAGAAAATTTATAGTTTCATGAATCAACTAAGAAGAAAGGTTCAAATTCAATGAACTGAGCTTTCACCTTATGAAACTCAAAGAAAATTAGTCAAATAAATAGAAGAAATATTTAAAAAATAAACACATAAATCAGTTAAAGAGTAAGTATATGTATCCACTCACCCACTGATGGACTCAGGTTATTCCTGGTACTTGGCTATTATAAATAATGCTACAATGTACATGGGGGTACAGATCTATGAGAAAGTGACTTAATTTCCTTTGGATATATCCCCAGAAGTGGCATTGCTGGGTCTTACAGTAGTTCAATTTTTAATTTTTGGAGGAACCACCAAACTGTTTTCAAGGGAAGATATCATCTTTCATATTAAAGCTTTCTATACTTTTTGAATTTTTAATCATACACATATATTGTTTTGTTAAACTGATGTTTTTGCTTTTAGCTCATATTTTCCTGTATTTCAAAGCTAGTAAATATTATTAAAACATAAATCACAGGTGAATCACAAAGTCACTTCAGCAAAACAGATGTTTATTTCTAAATCAATAACTAGTGAAAAATGTTTATAGCAGAAAATGTCAAACTAATTTATAAGGCTAGAATGCCAATTACCAGTCAAATATAAGATATTTGAAATGAATTGAAATCACTAGAAAATATCATTAAATTAGAAAAAAACATCAGTTTTCAAGATCTCAAAGCACATAATGTAAAGTATACCTGCCTATGCAGTTGTCAGAGGTAGTTATGTGTTGACTGTTATGTTTCACTGTAATTTCAAAAGAGCTCATCTAACTGCCTGATGCACATTTCCCTTCACTCCTTTGAATAAAAATAATTATAAAAATAGTTTGGCATTTGCAATTATGTACCTTCTTTAAAGATTCACTTCATGGAGTTAATTTCTGAACAAGGTGGTTTCTTAAAGGATGGAACTAAATAGGAGTTCTGGGACTGTAACAACTAATTGTGGGGCCCCGACCATATTGTTTAGGATTTCTGCCCATTGTTCTATAAACCTGAACACCTACTCTGTGCTAAGTACTGGGGTCAGTTTTCTAGTTTTCCTAATACAGAAACATTCTCAGTTCTATTCATGTAACATATATAATTTATTTTTATAACCTTCCAGTTTAATGCACATTTCCTCACATTCAATTAGAAATAACACAAAGAGTATACTAGACTTGGATTCAAAAAATCAACTGTTTTCTTGGTGGCTCTGCTTGCTGTTTTGCATCTGCGTTCTAGATATTTAAGACAGAAGTACACAGAACTTGCTCCTTTCCTCTCTGAGATCCTGGGAGGATTCTGTGCATAAACCCCTTCACCTCATTCAGAAGAAAAGGGCTTTGTAAAGAGAGAACATTGTTATTATTTTCCTTGTAGTAGAAAACATGTTGCATATAATTTTTGCTTCCCAAGAGAATCAGTCATTCCCATTTTCTATTCAAAGGCTGAACGAATGATGGCCAAGCAGGAGCGCAGGGAAGTTCTATCAGTATATACAGCTCTGAAATACTGCCCTGGGTGATCATAGATTCATAATTTTGCTGCATTTTCCCATTTTAAAGCTAATACTACTAAATTCCATGCAACTGATAATCACTCTTTTGCCAGGACGCAATTTCAAATTATGTTATACAGTGAAATTGTATTTTGAAGAGTTTTGCTGCATAACTAGTTTACTTTCAGTGTGGCTGGTAGACACACATTTTTTATTTTCCTCTGCAAGGGTAAGAAATACAGCTTTTGACATTAAATCTGACAAGAAAGTGAAATGTTAGAAACGGCAACCCTGGACTCTTCCTCTCCCCTCTGTCACTTACTGCACACTACACAAATCTCCTCAGCATAAACAAAACATGCATCAAAGCAAGGGATTGCAGATATAAAAATAAATGAGTTTTAAAGGGAGCTTTTTGTGCAGAATATGTGATTTCCACATGGTTCCTAAATGCCCAAACTGTTTAAAAAATGTAATGACATCTTAATGAAAGTAGGAATCAACTTGAATGACAATACTCAAGACCCCCAAAGCAAAAGTCACAAATGTCCAGCATATTAATACACAGCATGTGAAATTTATGCATCACTGAGCTTTCCCTGATTTTGCTTATATGTCTTTAGGTTTAAAACTTACAATATTGACTGATACTATAATGTTATGGGAAAGGAGATACTATTTTTATGATTCCCAGATTATACTTTATATTTGGCTTAAAAAGCAAGTAACATTTTGTTGTCAGATGGTGATGTTCCTCCATAAACAGGAGATGCAGAAGAGAAAGCAGAAAGAAAGGGAGAGGAAAGAAAAAAAGGTGGGGGGCATTAGTGCATTGTTTAACATGTTTCTAAGAGAGTAAAGAAATCTGCTCTTGGGACATCTCATTTCAACCACGGAACGTAAATTCTTCCCAATCAAATGTATCTTGATATTCACTTGTCCTGTCTCAAAATCTGAAGACAGAGAAGGGTTGTTTAAACTTACACTGACTTTCTATTAGAAATCTAATAGATTCCTGAGGTTTAGGCATACTAGATCACTTGGTTAAAAGTCTAGGAGACAATAATAACTACCAAAATTGAGATGTTCTAAGTCTGTGCTTCTTATAGTTTAGCTTCCTAGGAATCACCTGGAAGGCTTGTTAAAGCCACACTCTTGGGGGGCCAGGTTGGGTTTAGACAAGCATTTGTGTTTCCATAAAGCTCCAGAGTGTGCTAAATTGCCAGAGACACTGAGTGGCTCTGCTATTGTCATCATTTGGCAGTGCTTACATCCATGTAGAGTAAATGAATACTTATGTTAAGTTCTATCCTATTTCTAAAAACCCAGATAGATTCAGCCTACACATTTCTAGCAAAACTATTTTTCTTCATAGGTATCAAAGCCAAAAACTATTTATCTTTCAGGTTCACGATTCTAACCAACTGTCTCAGCCTAATAAGGTCTTTAGACAGTAGATTAATGGGTCTCATCATAAAGATGACCTTTACAAAAAGTGGGAAAAACACCTAGTATTATACAAAATATTAGCCCCATGGTCACCAATGGCCATAGCTGTATCTCTGTATTTATATTTGTTAAATATGTCCTTGTTAAGGAAAGTAGAACATGGGTCCTTATTAGATTGGACAGATACGGATGGGGGATCAGGAGTTGGCATACTCAAGAGGTCTCAAAATCTAACCTAAGGATTGTTATAATTTTAAAGTGTCTTCTCTGAAATTACTACATGAACACTGATGTTTATCCACCACAGTAGACTGGGCCCAATCAGGAGCTACAATAGGATTAACAGGGGCATGTAACACAATAGATGATTGTCTATAAGAAGAGTACTTATGAGGTATAAAGAAACGCTATATGGTACCCTCAGGCTAAGGGAGAGTACCCAAGGAAGGATAAATCAGAACTCAAGAGAAGGAATGTTTCAGCCACCAGAGAGCAGAGAAATTCACTGGTTTAGCCAGGCCAGAGCTACTCTGGAGTTCTGGGCTAGCAAAAGAGCATTCTCCAGAATGCACAGAATCAGCAACTGATGGTGTGAGCACACAGTGGAAGTGTGGGTGCTGGTAGGGAAAGGAGGCCTTCCGTGTGCACAGGCCATACAGGGAGCAGCTGTGAGCAGGCTGCATAGTGCTGGAGGAGGAAGACCAGGACAGGTGGTCTTCAGAGCACATGCTTTGCAGGAGCTTGGATTTCTGCACCCAGAGGACTAGGGAAAGGTTATTGTCTCCAGGCCAACCCCGTGAAGTCCGATCAAGACCACATTCCTGCTGGGTCTGTGCTGGGACAGTGTCCCTCTGGAAATTCACATACTCATACTCCCTTTTCCTCTTCAACATCTCTTCTTGGGGGTGAACATCATTTACTTTTCCTAATCCAAACATAAAATGTAATCTGGGAATTATAAAAATAACATCTCCTTTCCTGTAACACTTTAGAATCTGTCAAAATTATGACCTTTTTAAACCAAATAACATATAAACAAAATCAGAGAAAGCTTAGTGATACATAAACTTCACATGCATATAATTAATATGCTGGACATTTGTGACTATTAATTTGAGGAGACTTGAGTGTTGTCATTCAAGTTGATTGCTGCTTACTGTATTGGTTATCTCCACCTTTCATAGTTTTCTATTTTTTCATTTCTATTCTTATTTTTGTTTCCTTCCTTCCTTCTACTTCCTTAGGTAAATTTACTATTTTTTGAGCTTCTTAAGATACAAACTTGGAAGCTTAGACACTGATTTCAAACTTCTCTTCTAAAGTAAGTATCCAAAGCACAAATTTTCCTCAAAATATTGCTTTTGCTGCAACCCCCAAATTTTAATAGGTTGTATTTTCTTTTTCATTCAGTTTCAAATAGGTTCTAATTTCCCTTGTAATTTCCTCTTTGACTCAGAAGTTGTTTAGAAGTATTGTGTAAAGTTTCTAAGTATTTGGGGTTTTCCAGATATATAAATTTTTATTCCTATTTTATTTTCTGTTTTTAGAGAATACACTAAGTGTTTTACATTCTTTTAGATTTATTGAGACTTTTATGGCCAAGCATATGGTCTGTCTTGGTTAACATTCCATGTATAATTGAAAGTAATTGTATTCTGCAGTGGCTGGATGCACAATTCTATAAATGTTAATTAGGTTAAATTGGTTGTGTAATTTAAGTATTCTACTTACTTCCTGATTTTCTCTCTACTTGTTCTATTACTAACAGAGGCATATGAAATTACCACCTTTAATGGGGCTTTATGTATTTCTATTTTCACGTTTGCCTTATCTGTTTTAAATCTTTCATGTTTTGTGCCTACACTTTTAGGCTTATTATGGTTTTTGATTAGTTTGTTATTTTATCATTGGGAAATATCACCTTTATCTTTGTTAAAATTTCTTTTATTAAAATCAATGTTGTTTGATATTAATATAGGAACTTCAGCTTTCTCATTCCTAGAGTTTACATGGTATATACTTTCTTATCCCTTTACTTTTAAATTATCTGTGTCTTTATAATTAAAGTGTGTTTCTTACAGAAAGTATATAGCTGGGAATTGCCTTGTTTTATCCTTTCTGGGCGTCACTGCCTTACAACTGTCATTTTTTGGTGCATTTACATTTAATATAATTATTGATATAGGTGGCATTAAGTCTATGTACCTTTACAGTCAGTTTTCTGTTTATCTCATAGGTTCTTTATTTTGCTTATTTTGTTTCTTTCAATCATTTGGATTAAAAATTTTTGGTATTAAATGATATCTTTCTTTGGCTTTTACTTAATTATCTCTGAAGAGGTGTTCTATTGGGCAAATATGCATCTTTAATTTATCATAGTCTCTAATCTCATTATTTTTCTATTACTGTCATGAATTTTACTCTTCCCTGTATTAAAAACCCCATACACAGTGCTATGATTTTGCTTCAAATAATGATCTTTTAAGGTAATTTTTTAAAATGAAAATACAATAAATTATTTTATATTTACCAACATGTTACCACTTGTATAGATCTCCTTTTGTGTGGATCTGTCTAGTTAGTTCTACTTCTTTGTCATAACCTGAGTTCTCTATAGAATTTCCTGAGTTCCTAACATGAGCTCTACATTCTGATTGACCAGACTCATGAGTGTCTTAGCCTTGTTCCAGCTCTGATAATTATTTAGTTTCAAGATCTCTCATGGGGGTTCTTCCCTATTTTTCATTCTTTTCAAGGCCCTGTGGTATCTTACTCTTCACATGCACAGTTCAGTACTCAAAGACTCAAGGAGATCCCTAGGTATATTTCCGGAGTTCCTTTTCTGTATAGTTTAAACAAAAACTGAAAACCAAACTCCAATCTGCTGAAAAGAAAAAATACCTTAGATTTATTTAAATCTAATACCCATATAATATATAATTACTTTCTTTGTCCTTTTTTTCTAATTTTTTTTTATAACACCACAAATAGATGCAGGGGTATGAATTAGGTTATGGCAGTAATACAGGTGATAAACAGCAGCAGCTTATAGTACGGTGACAGCGGAGGAGATGAAAAGTGGTTGGATATGAGTATTATTTTGAAGGTATTTCAGAATTAGATTAGGTGTGGATTATTATAGGAGAAAAGTTATAGATAACTCCAAGATTTTTTGGCCTGATTTACTGATAGAATTTTGTTGTCACCTACTGAAGTGTAGCATCATGGAAGGAGCAAATTTGGAACATAGAAACCATGAGTCTGACTCTGGAAAACTTAAGGGCACTACCTCAATTAAACATCTAAATATAAATATAACAAATCAGATATGTAAATGTAAATTTCAGGAGAAAGATCAGTGCTGGAAATACAAATTGAGATATGTTAATGTCTACATAGTATTTAAGGACATGAAATACGATGAGGTCACCTGATAAAGTTTATATAAGTAGACCGAAAAGTGGTCTAAGGGCTGAGTCCTAAAACACATAAATATTTAGGGAGTAGAGAGACAAGAAGAACTAGCAAAGGAGACTAAGATGGAGTATCCAGTTATATAAGAAGAAAAATGAAAGAATAATGTCCTGCAAAACATCTGAGGAAAGTGTTTCAAAAAGAAAAATGGATCAAATAGGCTGAATACCATTGCTTGACTACTGTGAGGTGATACGGCCACTGGATTTGGTAATTTAGAGCTACAGAGGGCAATGAAAAGATCTGTTTCAGTGGAGTCAGTTGATGAAAGTCCACCTGAAGCTAATTCAGGAGGAAATGTAGACAGAAGATGCAGAGGCAGGTAATGACAACCCTTGTGAGGAGTTCTGCTATAAAGAAGAGCATGGAAATAGAGTGGGAGCTGAAGAATGGGAGACACAGCAGAAGCAGTGTCCTGGAATAATAAGTGGCAAGGAATGGGACCCAGAGAAAAGGTGGGGGGAATGATTAAGCAGCATTTTAATAATTTAATAGTAAAGAAGGAGGTGAAAATACAGATACACTAAATTGGTAAATGCGATGGTAAATGTGTTTTTTTCTTATACTCAGTACTACTTTTGCAATGTTAGGGGGTAAAAGAAAATAATTTTAAAGTTTTCAGGAGTGCCATGTAAAGAAGGGGGATTCTAACTAAACACATAACCTTCAAAGATGCAAAGAATGAAATATCACCACCTGCTAGATTTTGCATTCACATCCTTACAACTTAAAGGACAGTGTTGACTTCTGGTAGGAATCCTTAAATTCTTTTACATTCTGAAGTGACTTTAACTTTGAAATATTTAAAAACTGAAATGGAAATATCTTTTTAGATATTATTGTGAGTGACACCTTTAATATATTATGGAAAATGTAATTAATTCAATGTTGGGCCCTTTAAAAATAATTACTAATCATAATAGAGTCATCATGTAGTGGAACACTTTGCCTGATTTCAAGAAATTTATAAAGTTTGGTAACAGTAGGAAGACTTCTTATCCCCACATACATTGGCAGAGAATAAAAAAGGACGCTAAGAAAGTCTCTGACCACTTCCCGGTATAATTTCTGAAGGTGAATTCAAGAATTAAGGAAAAGGGAAAAGAACACAGATACCCTGGCAGTAATGAAATTGAGATAAATGAAGTCCAAGAAGAACTGGATGAAATAAGTCTGTGTCCTGTTTCCTCTCTGTTAGGGTAAATAGGTTAACATGAAGACTCAGGTCAAGATAGAAGATGATAAACAATCATGATTAGATATGCATTTGATACAGTTTCTTTACTTTGATTCTGTTTAAAGGGAATAAATAATGATTCATTATATATTCACAGAGTGGATTTTTGCTGCTAGCTTTTAATTCCCAGAGGAATCGACGAGTGATGACAGCACAGTCCACAAACCTGCCAGTCTCTATTTGCTGCTTTCTTCAGAATTTTGCTCTTAATTAATTCAAAATAAAAGTGCACATCCCAAGGATTTTTTTTCATCATATATAACCATAAGACATTCATTTCAGCATTTGTATTTGGGAAAGAATTGCCTTGTGTGTGTGATAAGTGAAATTAAACATAGAGCGTGCATTCTTATGACACATATGTTCAGGGACCGGGAACCAAAGAGCTCCCAGAAGTGCACAAAGCCTCCAGGATAACACGGAGTGGGCAGGTCACACACAACAACAAATGCAACAGGGACTTACAGCATTTTGCCTAAGAACCAGCTGTAAAGAATAATTATTTTACAAAGAGCCACTTTCTATACATCAGACATACTTAAAACAAAGCTAAAAAATAGCTTTCCCATGCCTAACCTCAATAACAGGAAATAATTATCTACATATGCAAAGAGAATAAGATTTGAACTATCCAGATAGCTTAAGCTAGTAATACATTTGTAGAAACAGTTTTATCTGGATGATTGCTCCAGTTCTTTAACATGACTGGAAACCATATTTTTTTAAATTTCATTGCAAAACAGTATGAAATAAATGATAAGGGAAACACCAGCAATAACCCAGCTCCTCACTACAAGGCCACTATGCAGTCCCCAGTTGCTACCCCATGATCTTTTCATCCAGTTTTCTACCCTGTAAGTCACTTTGAAATAGATTTTTTCCCTATCTTGCAAATATTCTCTGTGTTCTTCTAGAAAGATTGCCTAAAGCAAACAGCAATCATAGAAAAAACAAGTCCATTCATAATAAATTTTGTCTGCACTTATTCATCAGTTTTAATTTTTTCCTCTATAAAGTTGAAAAAACAATGATTTCATTGTCTTAATAATCACCACCTCCATAGGGTTTGATCCCAATGTATATCTACAATTGGAATTTTTCCCCCAGAATTCTTTTATCTCATGCTATAATTAGTGATATCCACAATAATATTTGTTATCTTGTCCAAAGGATTATCTAAATCTTTCACTTAATCTATTATAGTATATATTCATGTTTGCATGTTATCTAAGAGTCTATGCTTTATTGAAAAATTAGGATATTGATAGAATATTTCTGGTACTAAAAATCACAATTTCTTCTAAAAAGTGTAAAATTTCCCAATAGAACCTCTGACATTTCAAGTATATTTATATTTACTGACATAGATCCTTCCTATTTAAAATTGATTTTGTATTTTCATTCCATTGACCCAGAAGCATTATTGCCCTGTAATTCTCCTAAATATCTACCCTGCAAGGCTTATTCTGACCAGAATCCATGTTCTTTATTTTTCTCAGATCAAATAAAAGACTGTATCTATCAAAAGCTAGGAAAACCAAAGAGAAAAGAGAGATGACACACAGGAAATCTTGAAATGTTCAGTGAATTCTATAAATACATGGCTTAGAGCCAAAACCAACCAATTTGGTTTTTATCTGATGATTATGTTGGAGAAATTTCTGGAACTAGACTAATGGGTTGACTCAGTCCAGAAATTAATAAAAGTAAATAGATATCCCAAATTTGTCTGAGATACAAGTTTATTTTCACTGCACATTTTTCAGTTTTGAGTAACCTCCACAATAGGTACCAGGCCAATCAAAATACACTCTCTTAAACAACTAGTTCTTAAAAGAGAAACCCACTTATTGGGAAGTGTATGTTAAAACTCTATGTATTCTGCATCATGTTCCCTACCTCCTCAGTAAAAAGAATAAGCTGTTTCCTCTTGATGGGGTTCCATAGGCTTAGGGGTTCCATTAATGCAGATAATAAAAACAGACAATAGAAAAGAAAAAATCTCTTCTAAACTTAGTCAAGATGCCCGATCATCACTGAGGGCTCAACGTTATTTTCTAAGGAAGGCCCCCAAATCAGAGAATATTAGGTTTAGTAGTATTAAAGAAAAAAAATATTCTTACACTTGTTAAAATGGTAAGGAAGACTTTACTCAGGACTATTGCAACTGCAGCCAAGACTATGGTAATAGAAGAGAGCTATCTGTCTCAGTTCTAAATACAACAAAGATAGCAGAGGATTCATAACCAAGGAACAGAGTGAGGGAATCAGTAGATAGAAATTATTAAGTGGGAACATCAGTGGTAAGGGGATTCTTGTTAAGGTGAAAACAGGGTTCTTGCTGAAGGTAGGTCAAGGACTTATACATCAAAGGTGGGCATGAGAAACTTTATCAGATACCAAGGTTCATCTCCTATCAACTGACTTAGCAGAATTCTTGCAAAAAGTGGGCAATGAAGGTGTGGCATGGACAGGACAGACACAGAGGCCAAAGCTGAGAAGAGCTCAAAGGAGTCTAACTAAAGTCTTGTCAGGAGAGTCTTTGCCAGTACTGTGATTTAGAAACTCCAAACTGACAGTGGCCTAAACAAATACAGCTTGATTTCTCTTTAATTGCAGCTTAAGGCTAAAATAATGCTCCATGACTTTAGGAAAACAAGCCAGTCCTAGATTTGTGCTAGAAAAACATGTCTTTAAGACAAGGCTTACAACTCAAGGTTCAAAACGGCCAACTAAAAATAAAAGTTATCTGCTCCTCTGACAAAGAACTTGCAAAAGGTGGCATGGGTCATCTCTGCTTCATGCATTGCTGGCTTAGATGGTTCTACTATTGCTGGACTATTCAACACAGTACTCACCTCAGGGGGCTCCGTGCTAGCTTTTGATTGAAGCAGCCTTGTCATTCTTCAGGGGGCTTCCTTGGGAGCTCTCATTCCCCAGGGCTTCTCTCTCTCCACACAGGCTCCACACAGGATACCCTGGACTTCTTCACACAAAGGCTGGGTTCTGAAAAATAAATACGGAAACTGTAACATCTATTAATGTGAGGGTCAAAAGTCATACTATGTCATGTCTACTATATTCTTTTTGTCAAGGGAAGTCGTGGCCAGCTCAGACTCAAGAGGACAGGAATGGACTTCCTTGCTAGATGGGAAGAATATTACGCGGGTATAAAAGGAATCGTTAGCAGCCATCTTTGCAGATAAACTATCATAGTTAATCATAAGACCTCCATGTTCATTCAACAAATTCTACAGAACTTTGATACTTTTGTTTAAAAGTGGACTTTGGGGACTCCTTTATCACCATCTCCTCTTATGGATTTTGACCAAACCCAGAACTTCTTCATATCCTTTGTGTTTGGCCAACATAATATCACTGTATTATCATTGTTCCTCCCAATAAAAATTTACCTATCAAAGACTATTTCAAAACATGTATATATAAATGATTAATTAATGCTTTAATAGCAAATTCCAAAATATTCATTACTATTAATATCAAACACAGGGACAAAACAAAGAAATGTAAAAGTAAAGGGAGAGTTGGAAAATAAGTTAATTCAAACTGATAAAAATTTCAAAACCAATACCAAGAAGAAACATTTACCCTGAATTATGGTCTGTTCAGAGAATATGTACAATATTATGCCAAACCCTGGGATTAGTTTCAGAATAGAACACTCATAATGCAAGGTGGTTGAAGTAATCTTGAAAGTATGTTTTATAAAGAGAATAGACATTTAAATGTGTATAGTAAAAGAATACAGAGAGGTAAGTTGGCCATCTTCTTAGTGTAGATTTGCGTGAATAGAAATAATTTGTATTGTTTCAGAAAGTTAATCAGATCAGTGGTAGAAATTTCAAAAAGGTCTATCTTCTGTCACATTAAGGAACAAATATTAGACCCCCAAAAAAGGTTGTATTTTAGTCATAGGAGGTATATACTCAATTCAATACCTGGCAAAGAGCAGGTACTTAATATAAAAAAAAAGAAAAGAAATAGTGAATGGCCATGTAGAAGGGCAAGGCAGGAAATAATGACTCAATGAGCAATAGGAAGGAATAAGAATTATCTCCAGGGATGGAGTCAATATGGCAGCATGAGTAGGCCGGCAGAAATCTCCTCCCAAAACCATATGTATTTTGAAAATACAACAAATACAACTATTCCTAAAGAGAGACCAGAGATACAGTACAACAGGCCAGGCTACATCTACATCTGCGAGAACTCAGAATCTCACAAAAAGGGTAAGATACAAAGACGTGACCCAGTGGGACCCAAGCATTCCCCTCACCCCAGCTCACCAGTGGGAGGGAAAGAATCAGAGTGGGGAGGGAGTGGAAGCACAGGACTGCTAAATAACCAGCCCTAGTAATCTGCACTGGGAGCACAGATACAAATCGCATGGTGTACTGGATATTAGAGAAGCGGAAAAGTAAAATCTGAGACGCAGACTGTGAGCAGGTCCCCACAGCTGGCTCCCCTGGGACAAAAGAAAAACGGGTGCTTTTTAAAAGTCTTAAAGGGACAAGGGCTTAACAGCTGGACCAAAATGTCCTGGCACACTCAGCCAGGCAGGCTGGGCATCTTAAGGAACATCAGGTGCCCTAACCCCCTGGGTGATAATTCAGCTCCAAAGCCCATCACGGTGATAAGCAGCCTGCCATTCATTCCCCTCCACGGGCACTGCAAGCAAACCAGGTGACCCGCCACAGCTGCAAAGCAGTCAGGGAGCAGCCCCATCCACAGCAACCACACAGAGTCTCCTCCCAGTGTGCAGCTAACTGGAACAGACAGAGGAAGCCAGAGCAAGGTCCGGAAGGCATGAAGGGGCGCTGTTCTCACAGGAGAACACACCTGGAGTGTCTGCGAACTTCCGCAGAGCCTTACGCTATCCCAAGGGCCGCTCTGCCCACGGTAGCTCAGGAGATTATCCCAGAGACTGCTCCCTGTGTGCGGGTAACTGGAACAGGCAGCTGAGAAGGGCAAGGTGACAATCAAGCAGGAAGGGACTTTGTTCTCCCAGCTGACACACGTGCCACCTGCCAGTGACCACTTCTATCATAATGAAAAGGAAGAAGAATCTGGTCCAGTCAAAAATAACTCAGACAACCCCAGAGAGAGGGCCTGGTGATATAGATATAACCAATCTTCCTAAAATAATTCAAAATAAAAGTCCTAACCATGCTGATGGAACTGCAGAGAAATATGCAAGAATAAAGGGATGAAGTCCAGAGGGAAATAACAGAAATGGAACAATCAATAGAAGGACTTAAAAGCATACTGGATAAGGTGCAAGAAACTGTTAATGGAATAGATATAAGAGAACAGGAATATGGAGAAGCTGAAGCAGAGAGAGATAAAAGGATCTGTAGCAATGAAAGAATATTAAGAGAACTGTGTGACCATTACAAACGGAACGATATTCACATTACAGGGGTACCAGAAGAAGAGAGAGAAAAAGGGATAGAAAGTGTCTTTGAAGAAATAATTGCTGAAATCTTCCCCACGCAGGGAAGGGAACAGTCTCTCAGACTATGGAAGCCCACAGATGTCCCAACATGAGGCACCCAAGGAGGACAACATGAAGACATATAATAATTAAAATGGCAAAGATCAAAGACAAGTAAAGGGTATTGAAAGCAGCCAGAGAGAGAAAAAGATCACTTACAAAGGAAAACCCATCAGGCTATCATCAGACTTCTCAACAAAAACCTTACAGGCCAGAAGAGAATGGCATGAAATACTTAATGCAATGAAACAGAAGGGTCTTGAACTAAGAATACTGTATCAAGCAAGATTATCATTTAAATTTGAAGGAGGTATTAAACAATTTCTAGATAATCAAAAGTTGAGGGAATTTGCCTCCTACCAACCACCTCTACAGGGTATTTTAAAGGGACTCTTTAGATGGAAGTACTCCTAAGGCTAATTGGTGTCACCAGAGAGAATAAAATCACAGCAAAGAAAGCAGACCAAGAAAATGTTAACTAAAGGCAAAAATAAAATCAACTATCCACAAAAGCAGTCAAAGGAAACACTAAAGAGTACAGAATAAAACACCTAACATATAAAGAAGGGAGGAGGAAGAATAAGAAGGGAGAGAAATAAAGAATCATCAGACTGTGTCTAAAATAGTGTAATTAGAGAGTTAAGTGAGATGGTTAGATAGTAAAGAAGCTACCCTTGAACCTTTGGTAACCACGAATCCAAAGCCTGCTATGGCAGTAAGTACATACCTATCAATAATCACCCTAAATGTAAATGGAATGAGTGAACCAATCAAAAGACAAAGAGTAATAGAATGGATAAAAATGCAAGACCCATCTATATGCTGCTTACAAGAGACTCACCTCAATCCCAAAAACATGCACAGACTAAAAGGGAAGGGTGGAAAAAAATATTTCATGCAAACAATAGAAAGAAAAAAGCAGGCATTGCAGTACTTGTATCTGACAAAATAGACTTCAAATCAAAGAAAGTAACAAGAGATAAAGAAGTAAATTAAATAATGATAAAGAGGGCAGTCCAACAAGAGGATTTAACCATTATAAATATCTATGCATCCAATGAAGGAGCACCAACATAGGTGAAACAAACACTAACAGAATTAAAGGGGGAAATAGAATGCAATGCATTCATTTTAAGACTTCAACACAACACTCACTCAAAGGACAGGTCAAGCAGAAGAAAATAAGGAAGGACACAGAGTCACTGAACAACACACTAGAAGAGATGGAGGTAACAGACATCTACAGAATTCTTCACACAAAAGCAGGAGGATACACATTCTTCTCAAGTGCACATGGAACATTTTCCAGAATAGATCATATACTAGACCACAGAGTCTCAGTAAATTCAAAAAAGACTGAAATTCTACCAATCAACTTCTCAGATCACAAAGGTATAAAGCTAGAAACAAATTGTACAAAGAAAAAAAAAGGCTCACAGTCACATGGAGACTTAACAACATGGTCCTAAATAATCAATGGATCAATGACCAAATTAAAACAGAGATCAAGCAATATACGGAAACAAATGACAACAACAGCATAATGCCCCAACTTCTGTGCAACAAAGTGAAGGCAGTTCTAAGAGGAAAATATACAGCAAGCCAGGCTTATTTAAAGAAGGAAGAACAATCACAAATGAATAGTCTAAAGTCACAATTATTGAAACTGGAAAAGAAGAAAAAATGAGACCCAAAGTGAACAGAAGGAGAGACAGAATAAAGATCAGAGAAGAAATAAATAAAATTGAGAAGAATAAAACAATGGAAAAAAATCAATGAAACCAAGAGCTGGTTCTTTGAGAAAATAAACAAAATAGATAATCCCCTAGCCAGACTTATTAAGAGAAAAAGAGAATCTACATACGTACTCAGAATCAGAAATGAGAAAGGAAAAATCATGATGAACACCATAGAATTACAAAGAATTATTAGAGAACTATGAAAATCTATATGCTAACAAACTGAAAAACCTAGAAGAAATGGACAACTTTCAAGAAAAATGCAAACTTCCAAGACTGACCAAGGAGGAAACAGAAAATCTAAACAGACGAATTACCAGCAATGAAATTGAATCTTTAATCAAAAAACAACCCAAGAACAAAACCCCCAAACCACATGGATTCACTGCTGAATTTTATAAGACAAATAGAGGACATAATACCCATTCTCCTTAAAATTTTCCAAAAAATAGAAGAAGAGGAGGTACTTCCAACTCATTCTATGAAGCCAGCATCACTCTAATACCAAAACCAGGCAAAGACACCACAAAGAAAGAAAAGTACAGACCAATATCCCTGATGAATATAGATGCAAAAACACTCAACAAAATATTAGCAAACCAAATTCAAAAATACATCAAGAGGATCATACACCATGATCAAGTGGGATTCATCTCAGGGATGCAAGGATGGTACAACATTCCAAAATCTTTCAATGTCCCCTACCACATCAACAAAAAGAAGGACAAAAACAACATGATCATCTCCATAGATGCTGAAAAAGCATTCGACAATATTCAACATCCATTCATGATTAAAACTTTCAACAAAATGGGTATAGAGGGCAAGTACCTCAACATAATAAATGCCATATATGGCAAACCCACAGCTAACATCATACTTAACAGTGAGAAGGTGGAAGTTTTTCACCTAAGATCGGGAACAAGACAGGGATGCCCACTCTCCTCACCTTTTTTCAACATAGTACTGGATGTCCTAGCCATGGCAATCAGAAAAAAACAAAGAAATACAAGGCATCGAGATTGGTAAAGAAGTCAAACTGTCACTATTTGCAGATGATGTGATATTGTACATAAAAAACCCTAAAGACTCCACTCCAAAACTAATAGAAGTAATATCTGAATTTAACGAAGTTGTAGGGTACAAAACTAATACACAGAAATCTGTTGCATTCCTATACACTAACGATGAACTAGCAGAAAGAGAAATCAGGAAAACAATTCCATTCACAGTTGCATCAAAAAGAATAAAATACCTAGGAATAAACCTAACCAATGAAGTGAAAGACCTATACCCTGAAAACTACAAGACAGTGTTAAGAGAAATTAAAGAGGACACTAACAAATGGAAACTCATCCCATGCTCTTGGGTAGGAAGAATTAATATTATCAAAATGGCCATCGTGCCTAAAGCAATATACAGATTCAATGCAATCCCTATCAAAATACCAACAGCATTCTTCAACAAACTGGAACAAAGAGTTCTAAAATTCACATGGAACCACAAAAGACCCTGAATAGCCAAAGCAATCCTGAGAAGGAGGAATAAAGCAGGGCAGATCTTGCTTCCCAACTTCAAGCTCTACTACAAGACACAGTAATCAAAACAATTTGGTACTGGCACAAGAACAGACCCACAGACCAGTGGAAGAGAATATAGAGTCCAGATATTAACCCAAACATATATGGTTAAACATATATGGAGCCATGGATATACAATGGGGAAATGACAGCCTCTTCAACAGCTGGTGTTGGCAAAACTGGACAGCTACATGTAAGAGAATAAAACTGGATCAATGTCTAACGCCATACAAAAAAGTAAATTCAAAATGGATCAAAGACCTGAATGTAAGTCATGAAACAATAAAATTCTTAGAAAAAAACATAGGCAAAATTCTCTTGGATATAAACATGAGCAATTTCTTCATGAACACATCTCCCTGGGTAAAGGAAACAAAAGCAACAATGAACAAGTGGGACTATATCATACTGAAAAGCTTCTGTACAGCATAGGACACCCTCAATAGAAAAGGCATCCCACAATATGGGAGAATATATTCATAAGTGACATATTTGATACAGGGTTGACATCCAAAACATATAAAGAGCTCATGTACCTCAACAAACAAAAAGCAAATAATCCAATTAAAAAGTGGGCAGAGGATCTGAACAGACACTTCTCCAAAGAAGAAAATTCAGTTGGCCAACAGGCACATGAAAATATGCTCCACATTGCTAATCATCAGAGAAATGCAAATGAAAACCACAATGAGATATCACCTTACACCAGTTAGGATGGCCACCATCCAAAAGACAAACAACAACAGATGTTGGCGAGGATGTGGAGAAAGGGGAACCTTCCTACACTGCTGGTGGGAATGTAAACTAGTTCAACCATTGTGGAAAGCAGTATATAGGTTCCTCAAAATCTAAAAATAGAAATACCATTTGACCCAGGAATTCCACTCCTAGGAATTTACCCTAAGAATGCAGCAGCCCAGTTTGAAAAAGACATATGCACCCCTGTGTTTATCGCAGCACTATTTACAGTAGCCAAGAAATGGAAGCAACCTAAGTGTCCATCAGTAGATGAATGGATAAAGAAGATGTGGTACATATACACAATGGAATATTATTCAGCAATAAGAAGAAAACAAATCCTACCATTTGCAACAACATGGATGGAGCTAGAGGGTATTATGCTCAGTGAAATAAGCCAGGTGGAGAAAGACAAGTATCAAATGATTTCACTCATATGTGGCGTATAAGAACAAAGAAAAAAGTGAAGGAACAAAACAGCAGCAGACTCACAGAATCCAAGAATAAACTAACAGTTACCAAAGGAAAAGGAACTGGGGAAGATGGGTGGGAAGGGAGGGATAAGGTGAATAACGGGCATTACGACTAGCACACATAATGTAGGGGGGGCATGGGGAAGGCAGTATAGCACAGAGAAAAGAAGTAGTGATTCTACAGAATCTTACTACACTGATGGACAGTGACTGTAATGGGGTATGTGGTGGGAACTTGATGATGGATAGAGTGTAGTCACCATAATGTTGCTCATGTAATTGTAGATTAATGACACCAAAAAAGAAAAAAAATCTGCAAGGAGTCAGAGTACCTTTGTATCTTATCTAAAAGGGTTTATCTATGAATGAAACAGAACTGTCACATTCTGCCAAATATTCTGCCAGCCTGGACCACTGAGGAAATTATAGCATAGTTCCACTGCAATGGCCATGAAAAGGCACACTGGAGTAATAGTGACATTTTATTTTACTATCATTTTAGTTTTCATAATCTTTTTCCTTAAATGTGTTTGCAATAATGTGTGTCTTTTTACGTTTTTATTCAGCTCTCATGCTTGTTAGAGCTTATGTGCTACAGGCCAATGATCATATCTACTTAATTTTCTCTGTATTAAACTCAAGTAGGCACCAAATAAATGTTAATTCAAGATTACTTTCCAGATGATTTATCTCCAATGATTATTTGCTTTTTTAATAATGTCATACACTAAAACCAATATCTCAGTCCTGGGTAATTTAATACAAGACACTATTATGAATGCATAAACACATACATATTCATACACATACACAAATACACACACCCACTACATATTTTTCAAGTGATTTCACATAAGAAATGGATCTCATCTTTCCTCAATCTCTAACATTGCAAATTGATTGAAGAGTAGTATTATCCACAAGACATCTTAGAAAAAATGAACCCCTCAAAACTTATGAAAGTTTTATTCTGAAGTGATTTTTAAAACTACAGGGGTCTGCAGTAAAGTAGATGATAGGCATTTGGGAAGTGCCAATTCCATCTTTCACATGCACAGTTTGACTTCCGTTAGTGGGAAGGAAAGGGATAACTAAGAACCTTCACTGTTATGGGTATTATGACACTAATCCCCCACAGAGTCAGGCAGGTGAACATTGTCCCTCAGACCCAATGAATATGACACCAGATATCACTCTTCACTTATTCTGATGCCTATTATTAATATTTAAAACTGAAAATTTGAGTTAATGCAATATCATTTAAAGTGTAATTCTGGATACTCATAGTCAGGAATGAAAGAAAAATAAAGGAGTTTTCAATAAGTTTAATATACTGGTTGACAGCATGGCCTTCGGCATCTGATAAAATTTCTCTGATTCTTAAAAATTATATAGCCCTGAACAAGTTCATATATTTAAGCTTTAGTTGCTTTTCAAATATCAATACTAATAAGCTTTTGAGTAATACATGCATTAAATGAGATAATGTGCATAAATTACTAAACATAGAATTTGACAAATAGTAAGCTCTCAGTACCTGGTGACCTATCATCATTATTAGTATGATATCAAAATTACAGTGCTCTTAGATCAACTGAATAAAATCATCCAGCTGGTTATGAATATAAGTGAATAGAAATTTCACTGATTTAGGCTGGTTCACCTGAGATAGTTTTCACTTGGATTATCTCAGTACAGCATCTGCGTTTAACCTTATAGTCACAGCTAATTTAACTAATGAATTCAAAGAAACTTACTCAGCCCCACTTGTGCATTCACAGGCCAGAAGTCAGTTACAAGGTCACGGTGAGAAACTACCTACGGATTTCAGCCTTAATTTGAGAACTGGGTTTCCACTCTACAAAAAGAGTGAAGTAAGGTTTTTTTTTTCCTTTTCCTACCTGAAGAGAAAACACTGAAGAAAATAATGTGGAGCTAAAAGAGAAAAATACTGCCTTTTTGTTCCTTTATTATTAGCAACCTTAGTTTCAGATTTGAAGAAAGCCTAGGTGAAAAACAAATAAACTTTAGCTACAATGACTTTAGGGGATGCTGAGTAAAAACTATATTTTGCACAGAATATTTAATGATATGATACATCAATCAAAATCATCACATTAAAAACCTGAGTTAACTCAGGGGAAGTTACAAAGGTTAAAGCTTAGACAAGTAATAAATGAGGAAAGCATCCTCATTACCTTGAGGGAAGTGTTATATCAGGAAAGAGGTTTTCTACAGAACTGATTTATTAGTGCTTTCAAGTAAAAATGTACTAAGAATCTTGTTCATAAAGTTCTCCTGCTGTTAATTCATGCTGTTTCTATTTGCATGAATACTTTGTGTGTGTATTTGACTCCTGGTCACAGATTTACCATCAGAAAGTAAGACACAATCTTTTTCCAAATAATAGAAAATCATGGAAATTTTACACAAAGAGATGCCCAATTTTAACTCTGCAAGAGAATGTTGCTCAATACCTATATTTCATATTCTGTAAAGACTGAACCAGGGAGCTGTGTTTCATGTCAAGAGGAAAGAAGTCCCCATCAATCTTGGTCACCAAACATCAACATTTGAAAGTTATCTCTGTCTTACTTGCTGCCTAAATCCCACTTCACTATTTGTCCAGCCCTGTCAATTTTACCTCCAATACATCTCTGATATCGACCCCTTCTTTTCCAGTCCCTCTGCAAAAATGAGTGCAAATAACATGACCTCTTACCGGTTACTGACATGGTCTCCTAACCAGTTTTCCTAACACCCAGCTTCCCCTTCTCCAGATCATTCTTCTCACAGACACAAGATTACTCTGCTTAAAATATCACTGATCACATTAATTACTTGACTCAAAGCTTTTAAAGGTCCCCTGTAGGGAAAATAGCTTAGATTCACCAAAATTTAAGCCCAGAGAATTACAAATACTAAGATTCACATCATTCAACTCAGACAATTTGTGTAAGGAAACTACAAATGCTAATATATTTATTAATACTTAAGGGTTCATGAGCTAGATGGATAGGGAGGTGTTAATTAATGTACTGTGACATCACTGAACTAAAGCTAATTAATTCAACGTACATCAAAGCACTTTGGATATGCTTTTGATACTGGGAATATAGGTAAAGGTAAAGTCATTACAAAAGCGTTTAAAAATAAGATGAACTGATTCAAGGAGATTAATATGAAATCAAAAACCAGGACCTTGATATGTCAACATAGCTCTTACTGCCACCTCTCAAATCCAAACCATCTCCTACATGTTCTCCTCTCATTCTTTTCAGCCAGTACTATGGTTCCTTTGAACTTTCCTCTCCTAGATGTAAATTATAAAGGAAACATAGAATCTCAAAGTATTCCCCTACGTAGAAAAGAAAGTAGGATGGGTCCTTATATATATGTTCATTTTTTATGGGTTTTGCCTTCATGTTTTTCCTCTGTCTTACTCTTTATTGAATTTTCTACTGCCATTAGACTGGTTATTTGAAATGTCATCACGCAGAATTAAAAGAAAGTAGGAGAGAATGGGAGGAATAGAAGAACAAGAGACTCCCTGCACCCACACATGTAGGCTAATGCTTAGGGAAGGCTATTACTCCAGGAAGTTGGATAAACTAGAAATGTAACAGAAGTGGATCTGATAATCTAGTATAGTGGAATATACTGCCAGAAGCCTCCTTTGGACTGTTCTGCTAGAACTGTCAACAAAGATGCCTTTTCCTTTTCTGGAATTATAAATTATAAAGCTTGAGCTGCAGGCAGCCATCTCCCCTGAGGGCACAGAGTTAGTCCTTTTAAAGAAGATGAAGCCAAGCAGAAAAACTAAGGTAAGAGATGCAGAGGAAACCCAAAAAACATTATATTAGCTCTTTCAATCAGCCATACCATATGTGGACTACTTGACCTCACTGACTTTTCACTGTAAAGAATAAAACTTTCTTTCACTTTGTTTTTTAATTTAAGTTAGTTTGTCTCTTATAGTTGAAATAATTCTGATGAATACTAGAATAAAAAAGATACCTTGGTTTATTGTGGTAAGTTTGTGTATATTGTAACTCTGGGGGGAAATATTGCAATTTTACCCATGATATATTGAGTAAATCAAGAAGATATAATGAGCTGTTTTAGATCTGTTTTTCATTGTTGGACTATGTTTCATTAACAGTGGCACTGCTACGAGAATGGGGATTGTGGACTAAGGTCTTAATAGTTACAAAGATGTGTTCTAGTTGTTAAAGCACAAAACTTTTACTTGTTACATGGTGTTATGAAATTTATTAAACTCTAAGCATTATTATTTTTGTGTGTAAAATGGTATTCTAATAACAGTTTCTACTCCATTATATTTTTTGAAAATTAAATGAGATAGTAAATGAAAATGTCCCTGGAAACAAAATAATGAACATTAATTATTACTAATATTGTCATTATTTTCAATTTAATTTAAATGTTTTACTGATATTCATGATGGATAAACAGGCCAGTAATAACAGCAACTGCAAGATTTGTATTATAAAGAGTAATCAAATTTTCAACATTGATCTACAAATGGAATAATTACAAATGTTAAAGAATCATTTTTAAGGGAAAAATTATGACATGCAAATATAAAATGTATACAAATAAAACGTATCATGTTAAAACAAGGGAAGCAGTAAGATGTAAAAAAAAAAGAAAGCAAATGATCCACAGGAGAAATCAAAGAACAGACACATATGCAATAAAGAAAGTGAAATGGGTTCATTAAATGGAACAATGTTCAATATAAATATAAGGCAATAAAAAGTTGCATCTCCATCAGACAAAATTGAACTGTATTTCTACAGACAGGAATCATTTGCATTACTATCAATTTCTACAATTTATAAAGGTGTAAAATATCTCAAAGACAATTAAAGGCACAGGTCCATATACTATCTGATAACTCCAGAAGGACCCACCAATGGCCAACATTTTTTTGAAAAGACACTAAATAATCTTTTTGCCCATTTCAAAGTTGGCCACAGTTTTTTTTCTAAGTGTTTAGAGAAATTTCACCTTATCAGTTCCTGGGGAGTAACTGCTATGATAGCCCTAACCATCTTTGAACTTTGTAAATACTGTTTTTTATTCTGAAGTTCTCCCTATTTTTGAAACATTAAGAAAAGCAATGCTGATTCACATAATGACTTCTGAAAATGAAAGGTTTCTCTTTGTTTATAATGGATATATGCCTGTCAGAGGACCCGTAAGCAGGGTAATACATGTGGCACTGGTAATTCCTCAATTCGTGTTTTCCCTTTGGATCATTTCTTTCATTTCTACACCCAAAACAAAAAGTACAAATTGTTTAGTATGACCAAGTCCTCTGCAACTGGCCCTACCTATGTTTCCAATCTCATCTGCCACTGGTCTCTCTTCCTTACGTTCCTGCCAAACTTACACAATCTCTGTTCACAGCCTGGGTGGATGACTCTCTGTCTCTCGTCATGATGTTCTTCCTTCAGGCTGCCCTTTACATCCCATCTGTAACCAGAGATTGGTTTCTGGAATCCAACATTCTAGTTTAAAATCTTGGTCCTGGTCCTGTCCCTTGTTTTAGATTACTAACTTAAGCTCTATAACTCAGTTCACTTACGTGTAAATGAGGCCACTAACAATCCTTCTCAGAGAGTTGTTCTTAGAATTAAATTAAATAAATCATATAAACCACATCATAAAACCCCTGGTACCTAATAAACACTTATTAATTGTTAGCAGTCATCATCACCACCACCATAACCATCATTCTCCAAGACCCAGCACAATAACACATTTACCAAAATTTTGCCTTACCTCTTTAAATGAAAAAAAACAAAGACTTTTGTCTAAAAGCCCCCACAGTTCTTAGATAGTGTCTCATCTGAAAAGATGGGTAAGAGATAAATACTCACCTTTGAGTGAAGCACCTCCCAACTCCTGTTACTCTATAGAATGAGATCTGTGTAACCATCAGGTCTTTCAGTGAGTATCCCTACCTATCCCTGGCCTTTCCCTAGTTCAAACCATGATAGCCATAATCTTGGACATTCACATTTTCATGTTTGCCCTAGCATAAATTTATCATCCCTGTTTTTTTGTTTTTTTTTTAATCCATATTATTCCTTGTGGTCTCGTTATTATCAGTCCTATCATTATGGCAAGAGAAAAACTGAAAGATACAGCTACAATCAAGGTCTCTAGTCCTTGCCCAGATGATGCCTACCATTGCAATAGGTTCTTGAGGAATACACACAAAAGGGTTATACCACACAAGAGCCCAAACCTCAGGGCAGTGTCCTGGTGAACTGCACTACATCACATGAAGCTGAGGTACTTCTTCTGGTTAAGGTAGTGGCAGAAATTCACCGTAATCAGGAAATGGCATTCTTTCATATACAATTTAAGGGATTTTCCATAAAGCTCAGGCCCTCACCTGATCATGGCCATCTAAATGTCATCATTCACATGGTATAGAAAAGGGGAAGACCTATAGCTGCCAAGCTTAAAGGAAGTACAGCTGAGCCTTTCCAGTTAACCCTCTTACAATTGGCAGTCTGGGTCCATGTTTCCATAGCAGCCACATGTGAGAAGCAATAAGCAATCTAAACAGTCAGTGAATTTCCAAAATATCAAATCTAAAGGTTCATTCCAGGAAGACTTAAGAGGTCCTATTCTTTGGAATCAGTTATTTATTCATTTGACAAAAATGCATTAGAGTTACCATGCTAATAATAGGAAATAAAATAGTGAACAAAGTAGACATGATAAACAGGCCCTCACAGGATATATAACTCAGGAAGCGAGTCAGACAATGAAACTAGAATTTACTCCCACAAGATGAAAAGGATTTTGATAAGAAGTCCCGTGTGCTAAGGGTTAAGTGGGGCATCAAATAGCAGAGGCAACTAACCAAGTCAAGGAGGTTCAAGAAAAACATTCCGTAGAAAATGTCATCTAAGTTGAAATTTAGTGATAATGCATAGTACATTACTGACTAGGGCTGAGGAGACAAAATGGAACAAGGAAACAAAGAAGATATAAAGTGCCAGAGATGGAGAATCAAGACCGCACCTAACCATGAAATTAGACAAGACTGGACTACAAAGGAGAGTCCTGGAAGCAGGCTGAAATTTGGAACAACTTTCAACTGAAGTTCTCAAATTTATTTTTAATATTTTTTATGGGAAGTTTTGAATATGTGTGGGAGAAGGGAGAAATGAAAGAGTTTGCTTCACACTCTTATTCAAAGACGTTCAGTATCAGCTCAAAGCTTTCAGACCCCTCTCATCCAAACAACAGCCCAGTGGTTACTGGAATCATCCTTCCCAGAAGACAGTTCACAGAAGATGCAAGGTCATTGCCCCTTAGAGGAGGTTTCGTAAATACAATTTTATTCATTCCATTACATTATCAGCCGTGTCTAAGCACCCTATTAATTTTACACGGCCCTTTGTGGACAGGGACTCATGGGAACTATCTGATTGGCTGACTCACCCCTCATCTTGCTCTGGGTCAAAGTGGTGTCATTTCATTTCAGCTCCAAATGAGGAATCAAGTCCCAAGAGGTACCATTGACCTGGGACTAGCAGTAGGATGTGGAGAAGCTTGTATCACAAGAAAGGACGATGAATACAGGTCAAAAACTCACCACGTCAGAATCTGGCTAAGGGCTGTCCTAACAAAATTATTGTTGTACACAGGATATCTCTAAATTGTGCTAGACAACACTTTCCCCACCCTATTTCTTCCTATACATGAAATTCTAGGAAGTGCTCATTTATACCCTATCTTTCACAGACATATGTCCCTGTTTATTTACTCCCAAAGTATTTGCTGCTAAGTGGAAAGAGTCATAATGACGGCTTCCAGCTTCTTTGTCTTATGTACATCTTCAACTAGGGCTGGCTAGAGACACCCCTTACATTCTCAAACCCATTTTTTCCAACAAAAGCTTGGTAGATTATGGCTCGCCTGCTACCAAATTTACCAAAATGGCTATTTCTTGTTTATGTCTGCCTTCCTGTTTACAACACTTTCTTAGCCTCTTTTACAAATTTGCCAAAATTTTAATTGCAATTACAAAAGCAAGCAAATTAAATGCATAAAGGAGTATGCCAACAATAAAGGTCTGAGGAAAAATAAAAATAAAATGGAATAGAGGAGCATTTAAAGGTTCATTCAATTTTTTTTAAACTTCCAGTTATTACTTTATTATAATATGGGCAAGGGATTTCAACTGTCTGCAAAAGAATCTTAAAAATTGTATCACATTCTTAAAATTAATACTTATAAAGTAGTCTTCTATTTAGTTGATTTAAATTTCAGTTCCTGAGTGTTCATGCAAGAGGAATTAACAGTGTAGTTTATTTAGTTGTGGATAGAATGAAAAGAAGTTCCTTAAAATAATGATAATAAATTTAAAAATTAAAAACAAAATATTAAGTAATCTTTTTTTTCTTTTGCATTTTACATCTGCTTCATGAGGTTCATAATATTCTCTTTCATGTGTAAAGAAAGGGCATTGATTAAGGAATAGACATAGATTTACAGAAATAGTGCATATTATGCTAAAAAGTCACTAAAAA
Source organism: Smutsia gigantea (assembly GCA_032199065.1). NCBI lineage: Eukaryota > Metazoa > Chordata > Mammalia > Pholidota > Manidae > Smutsia > Smutsia gigantea. Next base: position 133,880 of record JAVSCE010020293.1, on the reverse strand, counting down.
TAATCTTCTTTGCTTAAAACAAAAGAACAATGTTGAATATAGTAGAGACAGGTCCCACATGATTCCTGGCAGTAGAATAATTAGTTTATAACATAACACCTAACAAAAAGCGGCAAAGAAATGAAAAAATATCAAGCCTCCATTCCAAGCTGACAAGAAATGTTTGCATAAGAATAAGCATTCTTAAGAACTACTTCAAAAGCTTAATACCCTAATAAGAAACTAATATAACCTGGCCATAAAGTTGAATTCCAACATTTGCCATCATGTGACCTACGGGACTATAACTACAAATATCCTTTCAAGAGCTCAGATAAACTAAAAGACTAATAACATTTTAATTATTATAAGTCATGCTATATCAGTTTTCATAGGTTAGGCAAAATAAATATGACTATCCTCAAGGTTATCTAATGATTATTAGTTGTGCCCTATTTTATAGTTTAAAGGGATGAACTCATAAGGATCTCCATATTTATAATAATTTGATTAAGTTATTCTTGTGATTAAAAGCTCTTAAACTTTTAATTGAATCAGTTGGGATTCAATGAATCAATGAATCAGTTGGGATACCAAGTGCCAGCTGAATTTCATGTGTCAAAACTGATGTAAGAATCAACCCAACCTAGGTGAAGAGGAATAGTTCTGATAAAGTTTCATGCACAGTTTTATCCAAGACTCAACTTGTGTGTGGTAGCCAGCTGCAATGATTTTAGCCTATTATTCATGACCTCCCACAATAAATCAGGGCTTATTTATGTGATCAGTAGAATTATATAGAAATAGCTATGTGGAAGTTCCAAGGCAGTGTATAAAAGATATAGAGCCCTCCACACTGGCCTTCTGCATCACTCACTCTCAGGGAAGCTTGCCACCACCATGCTGTTAGAAAGCTCAAGCAGTCTTGTGGAGAAGACCATCTAGTAGTAAACTGAGACCTCTGGACAGCAAGAAGCACCAGCTCACCACCCATGTAGGTGATCATCCTTCCAAGCAAATCCTCCAGCTTCAGTCCGGCCTTCAGATGACTACAACACTGGTCAATATATGACTGAAACTGCAAGTCCATGAGACCCCCCTCATTAAAACATCCCAACCAAGCTTCTCATTGACTCCTTACCCACTAAACTGTGAGAAATAATGAACAGTTATTGCTGCTTTAAGCCATTCAGTCTTTAGATGATATGTTATACAACAATTGACAACTACCAAACTCTGCCACCAAGTTTTAAGTCTTCACAATTTCATGGCTCTGTGTATTCATATGGGCTCAATCTCAGGCCTTAAATAGCCTCAGGATAGCTGCTAGCAATTTGAGAGTGGTTGGATATGAAATTAGTGAGGTGTGAGGGGCCAGGTCACAAAGACCATTTTAAGATTTGGCTTTTGGCTATTAATGAGATGAGAGGTCAACGAAGGGTGTTTAAGCAGGAAAAAAATCACTTTACCTAGCTTACATTTTAAAGCATTATCCTGGATTCTGTTAAGAAGTCTGTTGCAAAAATCCAAGATAGAGATGATGAACGAGGTGACAGTGACAGAGATGGTGAGAAGTGGTCAGATTCACACATTTACTATTTGTGATACCTGAGGCAAGTTACTAAACTCTGAAGATGTAACATTCTCTACATGTAAACTTGAGACAATACTACCTTCCTTACAGAATATTAGACACTATTATACAGAAGAAAAAATGCAACACACACAGTTAGTACCCCCTCCTCAATCTCTATTAGTCACATTCTATGAGAGGGAAAATATGTACCAGGGACAGGAAAGCACAGCTCTAAGGCTGTAGACCCCAGGATGAGGATTTGAGAAATGTTTAGGAGATCTTGTTTTACATATTCTAATACCTTCATTAAAGTTAGGAAAATAGTAGAACATTATAAAAATTGGAGAAAATGAGATTTCTCTTTTATAGAACTTCTCCACTGGGTAATTATGAAATAGAAGAAAATTAATGTTCTAGCTTACATTCACCAAAATATCTTGTCAGTAAATTTTAACAAAAGCTGCTGTATCACTGGGGATTGAGGTTGTTCATCTTTGCTAGTATAATTCAGGACATTAGCACAATGCAGAGGTCGGTGCAAATCTAGAGAACCAAACAAAATTCCTGAAACAGAGATTTAAAGGTAGAGCTACAAGAATCTCCTGATTTAAATGAGTTTTGGTCCTTTTAATAGGGTCAAAGCTGAGTGTTTAACTAGGTGCCAAGGGTCTCTAGCTTTGTGGGGAAGAGTGCTGTAAAAAATAAAATGGAGCTGGAGCCTGACATTGAACTCTAAGTGCTGTTTTCCAGTATATTCATATGCCAGTAGTTTTAGGTTATCAAACAGAAAGGTGTTTGGGAATGGGTAGAAAATTAAAGAATAGAAGCAATAAATAATTTTTCAAATATTCTAGATGAGGGCCAATCCACTTCTTATAATCTGATCCACTTGCAGCATTTCTTTGGACTTGGTATATAGCAAGTAAATTTAGTCAGCAGCTGTCATCTGCCCTTCAAAATGTTTTAACTTTCCCTAACTCTCCAAACATAAAAAAAAAACAATCCAGGTAGAAATATATGCCAAATAATACAAAACATAATCCAAAATATACTTCTTTATACAAGAAAAACAAACAAGGACAACTCTTGGAAAAATATGCAAAATCCCTTTAAAATACTTTTGAAAAGCTGGGTAAAGAATATGAAATACAAATACTATAATCCTAATTCTGAGCAAAAAATTAGCATAGCTAATTAGAGACAGTTATTTACTTTATGCAGTTTATAAGTGTTTAGTTTCCGGTGTTGCTTTTATCCAATGTATATAAATCTGACCCATCCTCATCTACTATAGGACAGCACTGTTTTATATCTACATTGTAAAGGTTTTGTAATTTGTTTACATGTGCATTTCCACAGCCAAATATTATAATAGCTCCAGACTCCTGAAATAAATGATTATTGTCATGAAGAATCTGACAGTCTAGATAAAGGAAAGTGCCTGGCTCTTTGCATAATGACTTCACACAACACATTAAATAAGCAGAAGGGGCTAAAAAGAGCTTCTATTTGAGTATCTATCTCTTTGTACAGGCAGACAAATTTCCCAGCCGTCATATGAGCTACGAAGGGCCAGATACTAACACTAGCATCCCACGCATTCCAGAACACCTGATCACATAGTGAATAATGCCCACCTTCTTTAGTAAGTTCAAAGGAAATAATTTCTGTACCTTACCACTCAGAGGCTTGCCTGGTAAATTCCCTAGACAAAGACAACATTTTTCAATAACACACAAATCTGTCATGTAGTATTTTGGTAAAAGTGAGGGAATAAAGCAGACAGAAATATTATTTTCAGATTTCACTAAAATATACTTTAATATTATATTTAAAATCTATCACTAAAAAACTCTTCATGATATAGTATTTTGTGTTTAGTTGCCTATAAATAAAATATCTTTGTATCTTCCAAAAGCAGTTGTCATATTTTCTGCACATCCTGAGTTAAATAATTCACATCTTTAAAAATATATTTTTACTCTATCAGTGCAAATATATGTCGACAAAACACAGTACCTTTTCAGTTCATCTAGTGTGTTGTATTAGCTATGCAGTATAGGAAAAAAGCAGACGCTTAGCTCTGCCTAAGCCAGTAACTGGCTAGCAGTAACAGTGGCAAAATCTCTTTTCCTCTTTGTCATGGATTCTACACAGAAAGTGGGCTGGTTATTCCCCAGAGATAAACTGTCAGTACAGTAGTCACTTACCACATGTGGTCTTGACCACTTGGGATGTGCTTGTCCAAAGTGAAATGTGTGGCAAGGATAAAATACACACAAGATTTCAAGAACTTAGTACAAAATATGAAAGTAAAATATCTCAGTAATAATTTATATTATCTTTTCAAATGATAATATTTGTATACACTGAGATAAATAAGATATAAACATTATTTTTATCTGTTCTTACTTTTTTAATGGGACTACCGGAAAATTTCAAATAAACATATGGATCACTTTTGTTACTCTCATTACACTTCTATTGGAGAGCATAGCCCTAGAGGTTTGTCCTCCAAATTTTTAAGGCACGACAACTTTTCAGTGTTTTATGTGTTCACAAAACAAAATACATTTTAATCTAACTACCAAGGAATGACTATTATTTTTCTTTTCTAGTTTTCTGGGCTGGGATTAATTTAAGGATGCAATGAAAGAAAACCTAGTCACAGATTCATTCCCCTCATTTTTTCAGCTTGCATCATTCGGCATCCAAAAGTGGGATGGCATCAATAGGAATGGGATAACCAGTTTATCTACTCCAAACGGTTGGGGTCAGTCATTACTTGTTAACTCTCCCAGCTTATGTAATGGAAGCTCCCTCTTTGCAAGTACGAGTGTATCCACCAATACTCCACTCAGTGCTGCTTAGCAGATTGACAAAGTAAATTCCACCATGTAAAGCCTCCAAGAAGCTCTGTCCTTCCTTTCTGTCTCCCCTCACTTATGTATCTCACAACCCATGTGAACAACATCCTCTCCACACTAAGCTCGTAATAGAAATGGCAGAGTCCTACTTTTTTCCAGGATTGAGGGCTCCTGTGAGCCCAACGGACCCTCATCTTGAGCATCTGTCAGCACATACATCCGCATGCCAGAGGCTGGGTACCCCGCACAGCAGCAAACTCCACCTCCAGCACCAAATTCTAAGCAATTGCCTGTAAATAAATGGTAACTTGCTTGCTTTCTAATTCTTAAGTCCTAGAATTGAAACTTTAATATTCATCTCAATAAAGAACTCCAGAAATTTGTGTTTTCTATTTTCTATTTTCTCAGTTAATTTTATGAGAATTCATAATTTTGAGATGCATAAATTTGAGACATTTTTTCTTTTCATTATTTTCTTAAATCATGTTTTTTTGACCTACATGTGGAGCATATGGCATGTAATTTCATACAGGAAATTGGCTCTGTTTCTCTAATTCTCATTTCACTATTTACTCCCTTGAGTTTGTCATACTGCCAGTTCCTGACAGAAAAAGAAACACATCATTGTGTTGTAACTAAGCAAAGGGAATGCTGCCACTCTGGGTTCATGAAACCTTTAAAAAGCAAGGCACAGAGATTTGTAGGAAATGCTGACTTCTTCAGTGGTGAAGGGCTTTACCTCTTTCATGTTTGATTATAAAGTACTGCGGCATTTTATCAAAATATCTTATAAAACTAAAATGAGAAGTATACTAAAATTTTCCTTCATAAAAAGGAGGTATAAAAAGCAGGCAAAATGAAAATGTTTCACAGGCTCAGTTTACTCATCCCCTTTTAATAAAGAATAAGCCATCGATAGAAAAGTGAGCAAGATCACAAAAAATAGCCGGTCAGATCACAAAATATGACATTAATGAAAAATCCCTAGAAAACATATATAAAAAGCAAAAGGGGCTTGGCAAAACCTCAATGGATTTACTTTAAGAATATCAGACAGCAACTGAGGACATTTAAGCCATTTGAAGAAATGGGAAAAGAAGAAATTTTTGGCCACAGAAAATCAAAATTAAAAATGGCATATATAACCGCATGAGAATACTACAAAATGCTAATGGGGCACCTAATATAATTAACATTATAACACACTGAGGAAGCTATGTTTTGTTTGGTATTTTTTCAAAGCCAGATGGAATCAATAACCAAAGCACTGGTGTCATGTGCATAGGATACTTTTAAATAAACCTACATAGCGAAATGTTTATGAGCATAGTAATTATAAGTCATATTTATAAAGTCTATATGATCTGTCATATTCTTCCTATGAATATCTAGGTTATACCCTAGAAACTAGGACATTGTTGCCATTTTGTAGATAAGGAATCTTAGAAATAAAGAGGTTAAATGACTTATCCAACGTCATCCAAGTAAGTGACAGAATCAGAATTTGAACTTAAGAAGTCAAGTGCCTCCGTGTCATGATGTAATGATGAATTAGAATTTTATTTCCACATCCCATGCCCTTGATAAATTAAAACATCCTTTAAAAGGTAAAGCATTGAGAAAATGATCTCTACAGTATTAGAGTCATAATATTTTAGAGGAAGCCACATTCTGCTACATATGTTACATCTGCTATAGTCACAGATTTCACATACTTAGTCCACTTGCCTGGGGAAGTTAATGGTTTAGATCAAAGGTCATTTTTATTTAGGAAGTGTTGGCCACAGTTTGGAGGAGACTTTTTCATCCATAAGAGAATCTTAAACTTCAAAACTCAGTAAAGTACTAACAGAAAGGTTCAGACATCGACCAGATTACAGATACAAGCCTTATTTATTATTTGTTTGTTTGTTTACTTTCTCTTAAAGTGGACCTGTGTTGTACATAATAGTAATATTGCTTTCTCATCAGTCTACTTTATGGGATTATTGATGTGGAAGGCAGAATTCTGAAATGGCCCCTGAGACCCCCCTCCCCCGAAGTACATGCCCTGCATAATCTGTCAGACTGTGAATGTCATGGATTTTTACTCCTGTGATTAGCTTGTGTGATAGGCCACAGTTGACCTTGACATAGGGTGATTATCCATGTGGGCCTAAACAAAGTATATGAACCCTTTAAAAATCAGACTGTTTTTCCATTTAGCTGCAGAAAAGGAATAGATTCAAAGCCTGAGAGGTATTCAGCATTTATTTGACAGCTTGAAGAGCTGAGGAAAGCAGGCAGCCTCTAGGAACTGAGAAGGCCCTCAACTGACAGCTAGCAAGGAAAGGGAGAAACCCGTCCTACAGTCACACAGAACTGCCTGCTGCCAACAGCACAGAAGATCTTGGAAGCAACTTTTTCCCTAGAGCCTGCACACATGGATTCAGCCTAGATGACACATGATTTTAGCCTTGTGATACTCTGAGGAGAGAATCTAGCCACAGTAGGTCAAACTTCTAATTTAAGCTATAACTGTAAGCTAACAAATGGTGGAGTACATAAGCCACTAGGTTTGTTGAAATTTATTACACAAGAAAAAAACTAATATAATTGACTGATTTATTTTCAATATATGTTAATATAATGAGTATATGTGAATCCACCACCCAAGCAAAGAAACAAACATCTAAAAGTAACACTACCCACAAGTTCCTTTCCTCAATTACACCCTGCCTCCTCTCCAATATTCCAGACTTTTTCTTATTCCTTGCTTATTATTTTTTTCATTTTATCAGATATACATGTAAGTCTAAATAAAACAATGTTCAGAATAAATAAAGTCCAGATTTATTTTAAATTATGAAATATGTATCATTATGGTTGAAATCTGAGACTTATTTTCTACTGAAAATTGTGATGCTAAAATTCATTCCTTTGACTTCATTTATATAATCATAACTTATTCCATTTCATGACTATATTTAATATATGTATCCATATTTTTGATGATGAATATTTGAGTTTTTCCCAATTTTTTCTACTAAATACTACATGTTTGTACATCTCTCCATGAGCATGTACAAAAGTTCATCTTGCATATACCTAGGAAAAGATTTGCTAGGTTGTAGGGAATATGAATGGTCAATTTATAAGACAATACCAAATTGTTTTCAAAGATGGCTATACAAATTTACTTTCCCATCAGCAGTGGATAAAGAAATGCTTATTCCCCATTTTCTCTAAAATTTAGTATTGTCAGACTTCTTATTTGTTTGCAATCAAATGTCATCTCTTGACTGTTTTCCATTTCCATGTTCACTAATGAGGTTTGAATCTATTTTGATTTGGGGCCGAATAGGTTTTCTCATCTGTAAAATGAATTTTTCATGTGTTTTGCTCATTTTTCTTTTGGATTGTTGCCTTTCCTATGGGTTTTCATATAATCTCAATAATAATCTACCATTGGTTTTATGTTGCAAACATGTTCTCACAATTTGTGACTTTTCACTTCTTCAAAATGTCTTTTCAGGAACAAAACACCTTACATTAAAATAGTCAAATATGTTAATCTTACTGATATTTTTCCTGTTTGCATCTTAGGAATTCTTCTTAACCCCAAATCAGAGATACTCACCTTTGTTTTCTTTTAAAATTTCAAAGACTTGCTTTTGATTGTCTTAAGGCTTCATGGTTGTTGTGTGCCCCATGGTCAGACACCCCATCTCTACCAAGGCCCAGTAACACACCAGGAGCTTACTACTTAAAAGGTATACAATTTTCTGCTGTAGATACACTAGAACCATTTTTTTTTAAATGACTGTTCCGTATAGCTTTCCAAAAACTCCTTAGAAGGCCTTTTCCCACCATTATACCTCTAATGCCACAGGGTGTGCTGCGGTCCAGACTGCTGCCGAGCTCTTTCTGTCTGATCCCTCTCAGAGTAAGCCTTTCATGTCACCCGATATAAGGTTGGTACATTATTCCACATGTGGAACATACTGCCTCCAGACGACTAAGAGGGTTACCAGTCACTGTGTTTCATTTTTACTGGTAGGAAGTATAAGAGGTTAGGAGTATACCATCATTCCTCAAACTACTAGGTAACTAGCCTCCAGTAACAAGGTGCTTAATGCCAGACAGATAACAAGCAAGTTATCCAGCTGACAAACCTCATTTTAGCATCTCCTTTCTTGGACCATTTCTGGTACCAAATTTCTAGGTTGGGCACATTGGGGAGTAAACTTTGAGATGATGATTAGTCTCTGGGGGATATATTAAGGAGTATTCTTAGGATTATCATGTGGAAGGGAAGATACTGAAACAGAATTGGGCTAAATGAGAAGCTGGGCTTCTATGCAGCTTCAAAAAGGCCTCAGGTACCTACCTGTAGTGAGACTTGAAGCTGGGATTGTCCTCTAGGTCACCAGCTCAGATAAGGGGCCTTTACATCCACAAGCTAATCAGTCAGGGGATTCAGGCTGCCCCATAAAGGGTGTGTTACTTTGGTTGAAGCATCTCTTCTCTGCTGAGTCAATTCTGAAATGGGATGTTTGCTAATGGTTGTCACAGGCCATATCTTAAACAAGTAGAGAAGCACCTTAGGCAAATTCTTTAGTCCTGATGGGAAATCTCAGTGCTCACCTTAAAAAGAATGCAACAAGGATTTTATGGTAAAATCTTGGAAGCTTGGAGTAACTGGAAATTCCTATAATCTACTAAAATATAACTAAAAAATTGCACATCATTAATGATTCTCTATTAAGAATTTTAGTCACAGTGGGAAATCTTTGCACAAAGAAAATGGCAAGCTTATATGGTTTTAAAGGCAAATTTGACTTATCTTTCAGAAACTCAAGAAACAAACTTTTGAAATCTCTTCCAGAGAAGAGAGAAAAAAGATAATAGGCCCAATTCATTCCATGAGACCAGAATAATGACATAAATTTGGCAAAGACACTATAAAAAAGGAAAAGATTTTTAAGGTGAATAGATTCACCTTACTTGTGTATACACATGCAAAAACCCTAAACACAATCCTAGTGTACTAGAGCTGATAAACAAAATAATACACTATGAGCTCATCCGGTTTACCTCAATATTCAATGGTGGATTAATAATACTAGAAAGTTCTCACATGCCATCCGCCATATTAATAGATTTATATAGAGTAATATTTTTTTCTTCTCAGTGGATAAAGAGAAAGTATCTAATAAAATTCTTCTAATTTCCACTCAATCTATAACTTGTGAAATTTGATATCACACTGTTTCTTCAGCATTCTGCAAGTGAGACACTTGTCCTTGAACTACTTTTTGCTTCTAAGTAGCAGGGAGTCTCCATGTATTAGAGGAGGGAACAGAAAATGGATCCATGATCAAATTTCAAGAATATGGCCTACTTTCTCCCATAAGATAATCTCCCACCTCCTCTTTTGGAGAGGAATAAATCCAGTTTTATTGGGATATAATTGGTATACAATTTTGTATTAAAGGGTACACATAATGACTTGATATACAGATGGTCCCCAACTTATTATCATTTGACTTATTATTTTTCAGCTTTACAGTGGTGAAAAAGCAATAGATATTCAGTAGAGACTGTACTTCAGATTTTGAATTTTGATATTTTCCCCAGCTACTGATATAGTGTACAATACCCTCTCATGAAGCTGGGCACATCAGTGAGCCAGAGCTCCCAGGCAGCCATGCAGCTGCAATGATAAGCAACCGATACATGCAACCATCTGTACTCATACAACCATTTTGTTCTTCACTTTCAGTAGAGTAAATTACATGAGATATGCAACACTTTATTACAAAATAGACTTTGTGTTGGATGGTTTTGCCAGTTGTAGGCTAATATAAATGTTTTGAGAACATTTAAGGTAGGCCAGGCTATGATGCTCAGCAAGTCAAGTGAATTAAATGTATTTTCTACTTAAGATATGTTCAATTTGCAGTGGGTTTAATGGTATGTAACCCCATCATAAGTTGAGGAAGAGCTGTATGTATATATTGTGAAATAATTACCACAGTAAGTTTAGTTAACATCCATCACCTCACGTAACTAGTTTTTTCATATAAGAACTTTCAACATCCACTCTCTTAGCAACTTTTAAATATACAATACAGTATTTTTAACTATAATCACCATGCTGTACATTACATCCCCAGAACTTATTTACCTTTCCTTTTAACTCAAAATGATGAACTATGAGGATTCCCCAATTATTTTTCCTTTCTTAATGAGATTCCTGGAAGACAGGCTATCTCAGTCTCTGACAGCAATAATCACTTCCATCAAGCAAAAGTTTCATGACATAGTCAAATGCAAAAACTGAAAAAAATATGCTTTCACTGAATCCCTTTGTTGTAAACTGTACAAATTATTTTCTGGAAATGGAATGTTTATACATTGCTATATCCTGATGCCCTAATAAGAATTAATTACATCTATCTGTTTATCATATGAAGGAAATTTTGTCCCATTGCAAAAGGCAAAAAAAAAAAAACTACTCGATGAGATACTACTGGCCAATGATCTCTAGCCTAATAATTTTAGCAGCAGATAGAAGATAGAATATGTCTTCTATTATTCCATCATAACATACCTTTATAACTAATTAAACTGTGCTCATACTAATCACAAGCATAAAAAAATACTCAGCTCGAACTGCAGAAACCTGTGTATTGGTTTATTTGATAAGCCTAGCTCAACACCCTATTTTCTTTTTGATTTGTCAATCCCATGTTTTTCTAAAACCAATTTATTTTTTCTTCTGATGCCACCATAGACTTTTTATGTCAATGGACTAATTGTACCATGCTGTAGGACTAGCCAGGATTTGATTTAGAATATACCATTTATTAAGTTTCTATCTTATTGTTTATAAAGCAAATTTAGTTAATAGAATCTCAGAATTTGTTTTTATAATTGCATAATAAATTATTAAAGTTTTTTATTGAATTCATTTATTCAAGAAACTTGTTGAACAAATGAACTTACCAAAGATCAATGAATATTTCACAAAAAAGACAGCATAGTAAATATTTTAAGCTTGGCAGGCTCTGTGGTCTGTGTCACAACTACACAAATCTGTCATTGTAGTGCAAAAGCATTCATAGACAATATGAAGATGAATATGCATGTTTGTGTTCCAATAAAACTTTATTTACAAAAACAGTGGGGCCCATTTAACCCATAGTCATAATTTGCCCACTCCCTCTTACAGACAAAGGCTATTCATTAGTTGCCTTATTATATATATTGGTTCCATTCCTCTATTCCAGTATATTAAGCAGAAAAGAGAAGGCAAGGGAGGTGGAGAAAGAAATGAAAAACATGCATTTGCCCATATCATGTAGCACAATCATAGCTGTTCACATTATGAAACGTTCGAAGTGACAAAAATGCCATTAGTGAGGACAAGTATTAAAAAAAAATAAGATAAAACTTACTTACTGATACTCATTTAGCAGTGAATAGGGAAGTAGCTATGGTTTCTAGTTTAGGAAAATGATAGTCATTAACTGGAAGTTAGATAAACATCCAAAGAAATGCACTTGATAAGAAACTGCCAAACTGTTTTCCGTTATATCATTTTATATTCTCATCACCAGTTGATCTGCATCCATGCCAGGATTTGATATATGTATGTATGTGCCAGAATGTGCCATAAAGAGTGGTTCTGTAATTTTGATATTTTAGCCCTTCTCAGGGAAGCCATGAAACTACACCTATGTGGTACCATATTTACAAAAAGGCTGTTCATACCAAGTTGCAAAAATGACCATGATTCCTTATCCCTTTGAGTATCCACTCTTAATTGCAAAGCTACTTTGCCATATTTCTCCACCCCTTAAATCTGGGCTGGCCTTATGACCTACTTTGATCAATAAAACTTAGCAGAAGTAACAGGACAGTTTTGAGCCTGGCCCATTAAAGATTTTGTGTGCTTCCCCTTTTACTCTTGGATCCCTGTGCCTATCCTGTGAACAAATCTAGGAGGATATGCAAATACATGAAGCACATTCAAATCATCCTACCTGGAGGTCATTTCAAACATTTCAAATCAGCCAGCCTCCAATCAATTGTCAGCTGACCACAGATGCATGAATGAGCGCAGTCAAAACCAAAAGGACTACTTAGCTCAGACAAAACTGCCAAACCATAGAATCATGATTAAATAAGTGTGTATTGTTTTAAGCCACTGAGGTTTGAGGTGGTTCATTAGGTAGCAATAGCTAATAGATATGATGTTTCTTTCATCTCTGATCTATTTATATAACCCAAAATAAAATGTATGCTGCTATGACTAAACAAAATTAATGCTCTGTCTGGCCCTTTTTTCTATAACTGCTCAAATCTGAAACATAAAAGGACTTTCTTTAAAAATAAAATGGTATTTCATAAAAGCATGCAGATTGGTTTCTGTAAATAAGTTATACTCTGCCAGTAATGTTATATGACTTTAGAAAAATCATTTAATTTTCATTTGCCTAAGAATATTCATATGTAAAATGAGGATATTGGAGAAGTTGCATTTTAGGAAAGAAAATATATGTATTTATATTTAAATATTCATATAGATGAAAACACATATTAACATATATATTATACACAGAGAGATACATATAAACATGTATGTGTGTATTCATGTATGTGTGTACTTCTACATAAACGTATTTTTAGGAAACTGTAAAAGAACAAGCTCTAAATGGAGCTGAGTCAGAAAATGTGTCAGTGCCCCCAAGATACACAAACTAGGTGGTTCATATTTCTGAACCATTTTGGAAAGCCCCAAATTCATGTGTGTCTATAAGCAGTAAGAAAGATAAAGAAATAAAAGCATTAAAAATTTATAACAAATGTTCTGACACAACCATCACTCCAAGTGATAAGAAGAACTAACTGATCAGCCTGTCATTAATACACAAATGAAAGATGCAAATAGAACTCTGTACATAGTGGAGTGAAAGCAAGCCACAAGTATGGATTGAATGAATCATCACAGAACTTGAGAGACAGCAGGAACTTTAAAAATCAAGTCCAACTTTCAGAGCTTCTTGATCTGACTCAGTTCATTTCAACAATAAATTATGAAAAACCTCTAGTGTGAAGCATGTTATGCATATATTATGAAAACTCTATTCTGGAAATATCAAATAACTTACATAAAGTCAACCAATTAGCAATTAAGAGTGGAAACAAATTTCCTGACTTCCATTTCAGTACTCTTTTTAACACACCAGGTAACTGCTCCAACTAATGACCAAATATCTAACTATCTCTGGCAGGTTATAATTATATGTTAGTTATACATTAAATAAAAAATGAAGTTTAGTATACTGTAAGAGAAACAGCTGTTCAATGTAATCTTATTTGGAAAAGATTTTTTAGAGGAAATGAGGTGAAGAAAGTCCCCCAATTTAACCAAGAGACCAATGTAATCAAACTCCTACATCTACGTTGGATTTCTGGGATCCTATCTATGGAGAATCTAAATTGTCCTGCCAGTCAGTTAGAAACTGGGTTCTAAGTTGCTGGAATCAATTTATGCCTCACCCACTTTGCTTCTTATCTTAAAAAGAATCCCTCATCACTGTAATACTAGGGAGCTGTTCTCCTTTTTGATATCTGCTCTCTTCATGCCATAAAACTCCATCTTCCTGTGTCACAACACAAATGTCTCTTAAAATTAACTATTCTCTCTGAGTCATATGGTCTTACTTCTCCTCATCCTCTCAAGTACACTGTGCCATCTTGTTCGGACTCTCCTTTAACCTGAGGTTATATTCCTATTTGAGGGAGGAAGAAGATATTCAGATTATCTTGATTTTATGAAATAATGGTGATAAACGGGCAATAGTTGCTTTTTAATATTATTACTTGACCCAAAAAAACCCTCCAAGAAACAAAAACCGAAACAAGAAACTGTTAGTAAAGCTAAATGTACATGCCATTAAGCTATTTTCCTCACGGGTTCAGGAAATTGGTAAGTCTAGGAATCAAACAATAGTTTCAGATTGACAATGTTCCATGTTGATAAAGCAGATAGATTTACAACTTCTCAGCAGAATTAGCATGCTTCATTACTACTAATTTCCACTCTCCACTCCCACAATTAACTAAGCTTTCTCTCTCTCTCTCTCCCTCCATAGAATATTCAATGTAGTTAACTTAAATAAAAGTCTAAATAAAGAAAAAACTTCATCAAATTAATTTTTGACAATTATTGATAATAATATTTAAAAAAATATTTCACAGTTTAAAATTTTCAAAAATGTTATGTCCTTTGATAAGGCCAGGCAGTGATTCTGATATCATTTCACATGAAAAAACTGGGGTTAACAGAGATTAAGTGATTAACTATGGATCTAATAATTGGAGGATCCAATAAGGGTCTAATGAGGAATTAGACAAATATTCTGACTTTAATTCTAGGGTTTTTTCCATTGCCTCAGGCTGCCTCATGTCAAGAAGTTCAAATGGAATACTTCATTGGCCCCAAATCACATAAGACTAGGCAAAAAACAGCATTCACATATATGATTATATGGTAAAACTAGATTTCATGAATATGGAGAAATTGGGCAATTGCTCCCTTAAAGTATCATGTCTTTGTGAGAAATAGTCAACCTCAGGATACCAATTAACATACTTTAAGTCTAAGTTATAGTACATACCTACTTGAAAATCATTTTCCAGTTATCTGCTACTCTAAATCTGGTTATGCTAGCGAAGATTGTCCTTTAGTCCAAAGTACATATTTTTTCAATTAGTTCCTTCCTTTTCATACTAGAAAATTGTTCTTTGATATCAGAGATGTATGTCTCCCAAGTCTCTTTACCAATTACTACACTCTTTCCCTAAGGGACCCCTTTGAACTATGAGCATTCTTGTCATGGGTTTATGCCCACAGCATTATATGCTGCATAATTTCAAATCAGATATATTTAAATGACTTTAAAGGAACTCCTTCTAAAATGTCCCAGTCATTATTTTCACCTGATAAGATTAAAGAAATATAACCATTTTTAGATTTAGCTTCAAAAGAATACAGCTTTTAAAGAGATGTAAACATTTGCAACACAAATTCTAGGGTCCTACTTTGCTTTTTTACCTTTGCTTCCATTTTTAAATTTCCCTAAGTCTTTTAGTAAGAATTATATGTGTACTTAAAAAGTTAGGAAGCACTTCTATTTAGGGAATCCTCTTCTACACACCATTGTATAGCCACATAGATTTTATTCCTTTCTCTAAGGAATTAAAAAAAAAACCTATTACATCAAAGAGATTTCAACAATAAATAAATAAATAAATAAGACATACAGGAAGATTGTCACAAAAGGCTGCTATCTAGTGTGTGTGTTCACAATAGTGTGTGTGTTTCTGAAAAGACTTTTATTAAGAGCACGATGTTACTCTATTTGGAATATTTTGTTTCCAAATCTGATTTCTATATGTCTAGAAAGAAATACACAATGAGCAACTTGATTCTGTCTTAGCTGACCAAATAAGAAAGAAAACAGACTTGAATCACTACAAATCAAAAGCCATTTTGAAGCTTGTATGTCTATACCCATCCAATAAATAATTGTTGAATTATTTTTATTCAACAAATTTTTTCTGGAAACCAATTATATGTCCAGCAATAAGATAGGCCTTGAGGGTACATTGCTGAAAGAAGAAAAAGTCAGTTTTTTTCTTCAAAGAGCTTATATGTCTAACAGTAGAAGTAGATAATGGCCAGTTATAATGAAAAAGATGTTATATCAAGAGTAGATTCAGGAAGCTCTATAACAAGAAAAGAGAGGTACAGAAGCCACATTAGAAGAATTAAAGAAGCCTTCTGAAGGAAGAAAATGACTAAGGAACAAGTAGGATTTACATATAAAGGAACTGGAAGAGATAGGAAGAACTGAGCCTACAAAGTGGGATATTTTAACTTAAAGTTTTAAAACACAGTTTCGTTCTTTATGTATAAGCATTTTAAAAATAAAAATAATCAGAAATATGTAATGAGACTGATATCCAACTAGTGGATTATCCTTTAAAATATGCCTTATTTACAAAAAATTTCTGAAAACAGAATAAATTTTAGAAGATTTCAAATTAGTATTTTCAGCTGAGTTAAAGAAGATACTGTACTACATCAAACTAAAAAGTTTCTATATGGCAAAGGACACCATCAACAGAACAAAAAGGCATCCTACAGTATGGGAGAATATATTTGTAAATGACATATCCAACAAGGGGTTAACATCCAAAATATATAAAGAACTTACAAGCCTTATCACCCAAAAAGCAAATAACCCAATTAAAAAATGGGCAGAGGAGCTGAACAGACACTTCTCCAAAGAAGAAATTCAGATAGTCAACAGACACATGAAAATATGCTCCACATCACTAATCATCAGGGAAATGCAAATATAAACCACAATGAGATATCACCTCACACTAGTGAGGATGGCCACCATCCAAAAGACTAAGAACAACAAATGCTGGTGAGGATATGGAGAAGGGGGAACCCTCCTACACTGCTGGTGGGAATGTAAGCTAGTTCAACCATTGTGGAAAGCAATATGGAGGTTCCTCAGAAAACTAAATATACAAATACCATTTGACCCGGGAATCCCACTGCTTGGAATTTACCCAAAGAATACAACTTCTCAGATTCAAAAAGACATATGCACCCCTATGTTTATTGCAGCACTTTTTACAATAGCCAAGATATGGAAACAACCTAAGTGTCCATCAGTAGATGAATGGATAAAGAAGAGGTGGTACATATACACAATGGAATACTATTCAGCCATAAGAAAGAAACATATCCTACCATTTGCAACAACATGGATGTAGATGGAGGATATTATGCTCAGTGAAATAAGCCAGGTGGAGAAAGGCAAGTGCCAAATGATTTCCCTCATTTGTGGAGTATAACAACGAAGCAAAACTGAAGGAACAAAATAGTATTAGACTCAGAGACTCCAAGAAGGAACTAGTGGTTACCAAAGGGGAGGGGTGGGTGGGTGGGAGAAAGGGATTGTGGGTTATTATGTTTAGTACACATGGTGTGGGGAATCACAGGGAAAAGAGTGTAGCACAGAGAAGGCAAACAGTGAATCTGTGTCAACTTACTACACTGATGGACAGTGACTGAACTGGGGTATGAGTGGGGACTTGAGAATATGGGTAAATGTAGTAACCACATTGTTTTTTCATGTGAAACCTTCATAAGAGTGTATATCTATAATACTTTAATTTAAAAAGTAGCAGAGATTAAAAAAAAAGAAGATACTGTATCTAAAAATATGGAGAAGATATTAAAAAAATCCCCAAAATGATAGTTCAAATTTAAGAAAATAATTGCCAAATTATAAACCATGATCAAAGTATCTGGGTAAATGCTTTGAAAATCCTACCAGTAAAGTTAGAAGAGAAAATAAATCAAGAAGTGCATTTAGAAATAAAATTAAAATTAAAAGCTCTTTCAAGTGAGTGAACACACCTTAACTGGGAGAAGACACCTGCAATGTGTAAACCCAATACACAATGTGTACTTTCAAATCGACACGAAAAAGAGAAGGACAAAAGTTATGAAATGTCAATTTACAGAACAGCAAGCAGATGTCTAACAAGTATATATAGATATGACCAACTCCTGCATAGAAATGAAAAATAAAACATAAATGATATCTTGCTTTGCATACATAGAGTGGTAAATATTTCAAAAGTCATGTCAGTGTTTAGCAAATATGAGCAAATGGAACCTTCATGAATCACTACCAACTCTATCAACCGGGACAAGTATTTTTGTGAGAATTCTGGCCATATATAAGTGAAATTTAACATGTATATAAACCAAGAAACACATTTCTGTATATACACAGCTGAGAATTCTTCCATTAGTCCACAGAAGACACATAGAAGGAGTATGTCTTAGCAAGGTAGTGAGTAGTTAGTCAGTGTCCATCCTTAGGGGAATGGATGTATGATAGATATATACTATGTAATATAATGCAGCAGACAAGAAATTAACAATACAAACTTCAGAAATTAAACAAATATTAAAAGTGTTAAGTGAAAATTTAACAAATAAATGACCTAAAAGATGGCAGAAATCCAGAACAAGGAATCTAAGCATAATTTTATTCTCTACCTACATTGTGGAAAAAACAAAGTGAAAATAATTACCAAAGAAAGAAAATAAAGGAAAATATTTCTGAGCTGAACAAAGATCTAAGTTGGTCAATATTAAAAGAGCTTAATGAAAATATAATGTAATAGATAAGATCAATTTTATTATATTGTAAACAACCCCCAAGTTTAAATATCAACCCAAATAAAATTTATTTCATGTACATAAAGTTGGCTGAGTGGAGACACTTCAGGGCAACTGGTTTCCATAAAGTAGCTAAGCAGTCTGGGCTGTTTCTATATTAAGCACTGCATCCCAATATATATATATCCTCTATTACTGTGGTAGGGAAATAAAGCCCATTATCTAAAACTAATCACATGGCCAGTTATCAAAAATGCTAGGAAGTAAGTTTCCATATGCCCAGGAGATTAGGAGAAACAGATACACTGGTAAGCAAAAGTAATATTTCTCCATATGATATGTAAATCTCTTAGTTTAAACATATTGTAGTTAGAAAATTAGTAAGTTTTATATTAATTCATCTAAAATTCAGTTGATTATACAGAAGAAAGAAAATCCTTAAATGAGAGGTCTAGAGATTCTAAATCTACTCTATGTGCATACATTTATTCATTTATGTGATCTTTAGTAAATTAATTTATTCAGGTCATAATTCTACTATGCTGAAAATAATAGCTGATAATAATTAATACGTTCTTAGTCTTTTCTCTGGGTAGGCTTTCTTCTAAATGTTTATATATACAGCTCATTTAATCCTTACAACAACCTCTGAGGTCATATTAAGTATACACATTTTACAGTTGAGAATACTCAAGAGAAGTTAAGTAATTTATTTGAAGTCACAGAGGTAGAAGAATAAGGATTAGGAAACAGTCCAATACCAAAGCTCATGTTTAATCCTAGCATAAAATTCTTCTATTAGTGTCATTCCTGTCCTCTCTCTTTCACATGTTGAATTAAAATACCAAATGAGATTATAAAAATACTTTATAAGTTGCAAAGCTCTGTGCAAAAAGAGATGGTTCAAAAAAAACAACACTCCATGGCAGTTATTTCCCTTTTGAATTATAAAAAAAGAGTGCTAAGGGCAGTATTTTTTGCCATAACTTTCACATTGCATAGTTTTCCCATTATAGGTATAGATTACTCTCACCATAATCTTTTTAAACCATATAAATTGATGAGTTAAAATATGAAAGAAACTAAGAGAAAGCGTTATAAAAGTATTATTTTATTATTTGAGTCCCATATTTTTTATTTTGTTCTACCATGGATGAAACGATTATTTTTAAAAATCTGCAATATTAAGCTCGCAAATTAATGATATGAAAATATTAATGTTTCATCTACAACTATATAATTTTTCTTTGAAAATGAACCAATTCTTTCCTAAGCTCATATCTTTCTTGTAATATCTTGCTAAAGACAACTGAGTAATAGCCAACACAGGCTATGACACTCCGGTTCTTCACAATTTCTCCACAGTCTTCAGGTTCATCAGGCACATGGCTGCCTTTGAAGCTAGTGCAGGAAACAGCCTTCCCACAGCATCGTTAGGCAGTCCTAACTTCTACTTAGCTTTATATATCTTTATTTATTGAACCATCCAACCACTCAGCCATGACCACATACTTTAGATCTGTTATTGCAGCACCCTACCATTAAAATTTTGTAGATTGAAATGTTATTTGCTGTAATAAACACGTAAGAAATGTCAGTGGCTTGATAAAATGTTACTACATTTCTTGTGAATATAACGATCTAGGTCAGGTATTGTAAGTTGGGGGTGGGGAGCAGTGTCCTGACATGGACTTAGGATGACACAATGTCACATTTAACATGCGTGAAGGTTACTCTGCACGCTGACAACCAGCCAAAGAAAGTAGTTGGAGACAATATAACCTTCTTCTTAATTATCTTGGCCTAAGAGAGGTGCACATCATTTTTGGTGTCATTCCCTTAGCAAGATCAAGACACAGGCCCTAAATACAAGGAATACTGGGGAATAAAATAATTTTCTAGGTCAACAATACCAAGCAGTGACACTATGTGACAGAAGGATGTCCATTATCATTGAACAACCAATTTTGCTACACAGAGATCATCATACAATAACCTTTAATGATTATGATTGCTTGTTGTTCTCTGATCTTCTTTAATCTAGCACCCATTTAAACTTGCATCCCTGTTTTTCAGGGTTAGCTTCTTCTAACTCATTAATGATTCCTTTACTTCATCATGTTTGAATCACTTGAGAAACCTTCATGAATGCAAATACCTGGATCTAATCAGAGTCTCCAGATTAGGGGCCTAGCACGGTATTTAGTAATATCTTCCCTGGTGATTCAGTTGGCTGCCAGAGTTGATAACCATTGCCTAACATTTTGTGGGAGATCAGAAATTTTGTATTTGTACACTTCCTGGGTGGATCTTTCAATCAACGCTCTGTTTAGTTTCTTTGCAGGCTTATATTCACTTTGCTGATAAGATTCCTGAAACTGCCTTTGCTTCTTTGTTGGAAACAGCAGAAAAGTGGATGTGGAGGCCACTAAAAAAGTAGCAACTCTGGTGTAGTTATTATAGGCATACAGGTTTAAAGTGTCATATTGTGGAGCTGGTCTGGAACCCTACAAGTTTGTTTTTTTTATAAGACGTAAAGATTCTTTTGATGGCAGGGCACAACACAATAACAGTCACATAGATGAAAGGCCAAACTCTTATTACTTAGAGATCCAAACAAGAGAAGGCTGCCAGGTAGGGTCAAACAGGGGGTTGTACCCAGGGACAGGTAACAGCAAGCTGGAGCTGTATAGGTGGCAGTTTATATATGGCAACCGGGATAGGGTTGGCTAGGTTTCCCAAGATCTCTGTGGAGTGGCCAATTTGAATAATTTTAGGCCCAGGGCACAGCCACCGTCCCTAGTTGTCTGGTACCTGGTTCTCTGAGCAATTAATAAATGACACTAGTGGCCCCAGAATATGGGAGCCCCATGAAGTGGCTGGGTTATGGATTTGATCACCTGCTCAAGAAGGAAAACTGGCCTCTAGTCAGAAACTCAAGACTGGGTCAAGACAGCATTTCAAAAAACTCTGTATTACAAGTTGACATAACTTTTGAGCTCAATTATTTCAAGTATTTGGGTGACCTGAATAATAGACTAGGCTTCCAGAAAGCAGGTACAAGATGCCCTAAACAGTGTAAGAAGCATTTTATTATGAGAGAAAAAAGGAAAAAAAGCAAGTTGAAGCATAAGGAGTCCTTTATACACTAGCCCAAGAACAAGTTCTTCATTTATATTGCATTAGCCAAGAAAACAGGTCTGCAATTTCTAGGGTCTCTAACAATATCTTGGTGTAGTTGTAAAGTTCATAAAAGTATCAGGTACGTTTTTCATCAATAATATCTCATGTCAAAGTGGCAGGTTCAGCAGTTATAGTGTCGGATTGCAAGACCTGACAGTTCAGTAAGGTATATGTAAAGGTTAATGGCATTTTTTGTAGCTAAAGGGAAGGGACAGTTGTGATAGTCAGGGCGAGAGACGTGGTGGGAGGTCATGGTGGAAAGCTGGAGGGGTGGAACACGAGCAGGTGCTGGAGAATGAGAGATCCTCTCACAGAGAGTTGAGGTGTGGACCTTTAAATGAGGAAGTTGCTCCTGGGGAAAGCAGTAGCTTTTTATTTTATGTATCTATAGTAGCACAGATAGTGGGGCCCACTGTAATCTTCTTTTAGTCACAGAAGTGTAAAGGTGTACATTTTGGCAGAGAATAAGAAGTATAGCAGATCTTGGGATAGCAAAGAGTGAGTTCAGGAAATGTAATAGAAACCCTATATTGAAGGAAGAAATGTAATAAATACCCTATGTTCAATTGGTCAGACTTTAGAAGAGGCAGCCCATGTATGTTGGTGGGTCACTGGTCCACGTGTCCTGGGTGAAGTTATCTCCAGGTCGGGGGGCAAGGTCATCTTTAGTAGTGATGACTTGGGCTGGGGTAAAGTCATCCTTAGTGGTGAGTTCCAGGGCCAGGGTGATGTCTTCAGGGATATGGGACTGGGGTACTCTTCCCAAGTGGATATGCACTAAGGCTAACGTGGGTCCCGATTTTGTGGCTTAATGGTATAACAAGGCTGAGATACATTTGGAATATGAAGGCAACATTGGGCCTGGGGGCTTGATTCACAAATAGCTTTTAATTCAAGGGGTTTTATGGTTGCACTGCTAACAAAAGTGATGTGTCACTGCTGTTATCTGTGACACTCTAATAATTAGACTAAAGCACTGGAACTCCACCAACACAACTAAAAATCCACTTAAGGGTGGTGGAAACTAAAAGCTCTCAACATTCCAAGGTTTTTCCTAGATAAGAGATGACAGGAGTTGTGTTGAAAACAGGTTTTGAGTTATATGACCTGATCTGTGTTTGGGCATATGCTGATAACAGGGTGGCAGGCTGTTTGTTAAGTAAAATACCTGTGGCTGAGACTGGACCTCTACCATCAGCTTGCAGTCAGACCCTCAATTTAGATAATTGTTATGGGTTCTTTGTCTCAGCTGTCAGTTCTGCTGGTGACAGGAAAGCCAGCAAAGTCTTTGGGCTGGAGGGCTTGCATTAGCCATACTCACTTGCATGACCTCCACATTTGCTATGCTTGGTTGAAACAATGGTTTATTTGAAGGACTTGGGCCTCCAGATTGGAAACCAGTGAAAGTAAAACCAGGAGTAACAAGACCAATCTGCCAACATAATGTGTGACAGTCTTTTGTTGTCTAATGTTTATTTTCGAAGTTGTCTGATTTAATCAATGGATAGGGTATTGATTCCATTATTACCTCCAAATACGATTTTAATTTACTAAGTAGAGTTTTCTAGCTGTCTTTGCAGTCT
This sequence comes from Smutsia gigantea, assembly GCA_032199065.1. NCBI lineage: Eukaryota > Metazoa > Chordata > Mammalia > Pholidota > Manidae > Smutsia > Smutsia gigantea. Next base: position 110,423 of record JAVSCE010020293.1, on the reverse strand, counting down.
ACACCGTCTTTGGGAATGGCCCTGGAGCACTAATTTTAGTTTCTTGTAGGATGTCAGAGATGAGAGCTTGAATTAATTATCTACCCTTTATAGCCTGAATACTGAAGACATTTTTCTGGGTGTTGGAAGCTCAAGATATCCAGTAAATAGTTAATGTGTCCCAATATAAATTAAAACTTGACCTTCAAGGATTCAAACTTATTACAGATATGGCCTAATTAATGACTCATTCTCATACTGCTTTCCCATTTGGTAGCTCAATTTTGCCTGCTGTTAAACCTGGAAAGAAGGAATGGTGCCTCACAGTGGCTTATTACAACTTGAATGTTGGAGTCCTATCTATTAAGGCCTCCATACTCAATATCATATTAATGAATTTACTTAAACTCCATCAAATCAGCAATTGATAAATATCTTGCTATTACATATTTGGCTAATGTGTTTTATTCAGTATCTATTTCACAGGTCATAATCCTTTGGTGAAGACTGAGAGCATGATTAGCAATAAAATTTTTGTAGTGTTCCACTGTGCTTCCTCAAGGGGACCCAGCTTCCCTTTCATTCAGATGGTTCTGGGTCTGTAAATTGGATCGAGTCTAGGAATTGATTGAGGGGCCGTGACTCTGTTTTTATGATTCAAGGTAGACTTTTGTTCATTTCACCTAGGATTTTTCTGCTTATACAGATTGAGTAAAAGTTTAGTAGTCTTCCCATCTATTTTAATTCTAGGAACACCATGTTCAACTAGTCAATACCGCAAGTCTGCACAGTTCAGACTATTCTGATCGCTGCTTCGACGCTGCTGCCCCTACAGGAACCATGCCCATCCTGCTGCTGGGGGTTGCGTGTAGCTACTTGGTCCCTGCCAGCCTGGGATCTGCTTATTCCCACTGCCTTTACATATCCCAGCTCAGTGCCTACATTTCCCACTGCAAAGTCTGCCCTGTAAAGAAGAGAATCACAGAGCTCTTCACAGATGACAAAGCTCCCATCAACCCCAACAAATTTATTTCTCATACTATTGGTGGAAAGTATGTATAAAAGTATGTTCTAGACACTCCCAGTGTGGATGAATCGTTCTTGAAATGACAAATCTATTCTAACACTCCAATCTCCCTAACCTTCTGAATCCCTTCACCCACATTAAACCAAGATGGGTATGGAGTTTCTAACTGACCCATGGTGACCAATCTTTTAGTCCTTGTCCAGCTAACCAACCAAATAAACTGTTAGAGGTCTTCTGACTCCCTGAACTATAACAATAAATACAGAATCTCTGCTTCATGTGCCCTTATCAATAAATTCAGTCTGATCACACATCATGGTCCTCCCACCATTATCCCATATCCTTAGTATCCATTCCCACACATGGGGAATGATATGGAATAAATGTTTGTGTAGAACCCCCCAATTTTTTTTTGTTAAGGTACTATTGATATACACTCTTATGAAGGTTTCACATGAAAAACAATGTGGTTACTACATTCAGCCTTATTACAGAGTTCCCTCCCCACACCCCATTGCAGTCACTGTCCATCAGTGTAGTAAGATGCCACAGAGTCACTACTTTTCTTCACTGTGCTATACTGCCTTTCCCATGCCCCACCCACACCATGGGTACTAATCATAATAATCCTCAATCTCCTCTCTCACTCTCCCACCACACCCCTTTGGTAAGCACTAGTCCCTCTTGGAGTTTGTGAGGCTGCTGCCATTTTGTTCCTTCAGTTTTGCTTTGTTGTTATACTCCATAAATGAGGGAAATCATTTGCTACTTGTCATTCTCTGCCTAGCTTATTTCAATGAGCATAATATGCTCCAGCTCCATCCATGTTGTTGCAAATGGTACAGTTTGTTTCTTTCTTATGGATAAATAGTATTCCATTGTGTATATGTACCACATCTTCTTTATCCATTCATCTACTGATGAACACTTAGGTTGTTTCCATACCTTGGCTATTGTAAACAGTACTGTGATAAACAGAGGGCTGCATATGTCTTTTTGAATGTGAGAAACTGTTGTCTTTGGGTAAATTCCTAGGAGTGAAATTCCTGGGTCAAATGGTATTTCTACTTTTAGTTTTTGAGGAACCTCTATATTACTTTCCACAAAGGATGAACTAGTTTATATTCCCACCAGCAGAGTAGGAGAGTTCCCCTTACGCCACATCCTCGCCAGCATTTCTTGTTCCTAGTCTTTTCAATGCTGGCCATCCTAACTGATGTGAGGTGATATCTCATTGTGGTTTTAATTTGCATTTCCCTGATGATTAGCGATGTGGAGCATCTTTTCATGTGTCTGTTGGCCATCTGAATTTCTTCTTTGGAGAAGTGTCTATTGATATCCTCTGATCATTTTTTAAATAGATTATTTGCTTTTTTTTGTTGAGGTGTATGAGTTCTTTATATATTTTGGATGTTAACCCCTTGTTGGATATGTCATTGACAAATATATTCTCCCATACAGTAGGATGCCTTTTTGTTCTGCTGATGGTGTCCTTTGCTGTACAGAAGCTTTTTAGCTTCATATAGTCCCATTTGTTCACTGCTGCTTTTGTTTCCCTTGCCTGAGGAGAGGCGTTCAGGAAAGAGTTGCTCATGTTAATATTCCAGAGAGTTTTGCCCATGTTGTCTTCTAAGAGTTTTATGGTTTCATGATTTACATTCAGGTCTTTCATCCATTTTGAGTTTACTTTTTTGAATGAGGTTAGACAATAATCCAGTTTCATATTCTTGCATGTACTGCCAGTTTTGCCAATACCAGTTGTTGAAGAGGCTGTCATTTCCCCATTGTATATCCGTGGCTCCTTTATCGTATATTAATTGACCATATATGCTTGGGTTTGTATCTGGACTCTCTAGTCTGTTCCATTGGTCTATGGTACTATTCTTGTACCAGTACCAAATTGTCTTGATTACTGATGCTTTGTAGTAGAGCTTAAAGTCAGGGAGAATAATCCCCTCTGACTCATTCTTCCTTCTCAGGATTGCTTTGGCTATTTGGGGTCTCTTGTGGTTCTGTATGAATTTTAGAACTATTTGCTCTAGTTCATTGAAAAATGTTGGTATTTTGTATAGGAATTGCATTAAATCTGTAGATTGCTTTAGGCAGGATGGACATTTTGACAATATTAATTCTTCCTATCCATGAGCACGAGATGTGTTTCCATTTATTGATATCTTTTTTAATTTCTCTCATGAGTGTCTTGTAGTTTTCAGAGTATAAGTTTTTCACTTCCTTGATTACGTTTATTCCTATGTATTTTCTTTTTGATGCAATAGGGAATAGAATAGTTTTCCTAATTTCTCTTTCTGCTAGTTCCCCATTAGTGGATAGGAATGCAACAGATTTCTGTGTATTAATTTTGTATCCTGCAACTTTGCTGAATTCAGATATTGGATCTCATAGTTTTGGAGTGGATTCTCTATGGGTTTTTATGTGCAATATCAAATCATATGCAAAGAGGGACAGTTTAACTTCTTCCTTACCAATCTGGATGCCTTTTATTTCTTTGGGTTGCCGGATTAACATGGCTAAGGCCTCCAGAAATACGTTGAATAAAAGTGGGGAGAGTGCGTATACTTGTCTTGTTCCCGATCTTAAAGGAAAAGCTTTCAGCTTCTCGCTGTTAAGTATAATGTTGGCTATGGGTTTGTCATATATGGCCTTTATTATGTTGAGGTACTTGCCCTCTATACTCATTTTGTTGAGAGTTTTTATCATGAATGGATGTTGAATTTTGTTGAATGCTTTTTCAGCTCTGTGGAGATGATCATGTGGTTTTTGTCCCTCTTTTTGTTGATATGGTGGATGATGTTGATGGATTTTTGAATTTTGAACCATCCTTGCATTCCTGTAACAAACCCTATTTGATCATGGTAGATGATCTTTTTGATGTGTTTTTGAATTCGGTTTGCTAATACAGTGTTGAGTATTTTTGCATCTACGTTCATCAGGGATATTGGTTGGGAATTCTCTTTTTTTGTGGTGTCTTTGCCTGACTTTGGTATTAGAGTGATGCTGGCCTCATGGAATGAGTTTGGGAGTATTTCCTCCTCTTCTACTTTTTGGAAAACTTTAAGGAGGATTAGTATTATGTCTTCACTAAATGTTTGATAAATTCAGCAGTGAAGCCATCTAGTCCAGGTGTTTTTGTTCTTGGGTAGTTTTTGATTACCAATTCAATTTTGTTGCTGGTAAGTGGTCTGTTCACATATTCTGTTTCTTTCTGGGTCAGCCTTTGAAGGTTGTATTTTTCTAGAAAATTGTCCATTTCTTCTAGTTTATCCAGTTTATTAGCATATAATTTTTCATAGTTTGTTCTAATAATTATTTGTATTTCTGTGGTGTCTGTAGTGACTTTACTTTCTCAGTGGTGATTCTGTTTGTAGACTGTCTTTTCCTCTTGATTAGTCTGGCTAGGGGTTTATTTATTTTGTGTATTTTCTCAAAGAACCAGCTCCTGATTTCTTTGATTCTATTGTTTATTCCTCTTGATTTTATTTATTTCTGCTCTAGTCTTTATTATGTCACTCCTTCTACTGAGTTTGGGCCTCCTTCATTCTTCTTTTTCTAGTTTTGTTAATTGTGAGTTTAGACTGTTCATATGGGATGGTTCTTTCCTGAGGTATGCCTGTAATGCTATATACCTCCATCTTAGCACAGCCTCTGATGCATTCCACAGATTTTGCAGTGTTGAATTATTGTTGTCATTTGTCTCCATATATTGCTTGATCTCTGTTTTTATTTGGTCATTAATCCATTCGTTATTTAGGAGCATGTTGTTGAGCCTCCATGTGTTTGTGGGATTTTTCATTTTTTTTTGCGTAATTTATTTCTAGTTTGATACGTTTGTGGTATGAGAAGCTGGTTGGTACAATTTCAATCTTTTTGTATTTACTGTGGTTCTTTTTGTGGCCTAGTATATGATCTATTCTTGAAAATGTTCCTTGTGCACTTGAGAAGAATGTGTATCCTGTTGCTTTTGGTTGGAGTGTTATGTAGATGTCCATTAGGTCCATCTGTTCTAGTGTGTTGTTCAGTGCCTCTGTCTCCTTAATTACTTTCTGTCTGGTTGATTTGTCCTTTGGAGTGGTGTGTTGATGTTTCCTAAAATGAATGCAAAGCACTCTATTTCCCCCTTCATTTGTGTTTAGTATTTGTTTCACATATGTAGGTGACCTTGTGTTCTGTGCATAGATATTTATAATAGTTATATCCTGTTGTTGGACTGACCCCTTTATCATTATGCAATGACCTTCTTTGTCTCTTGTTGTTTTCTTTGTTTTGAAGTCTATTTTTTCTGATACAAGTACTACAACTCCTGCTTTTTTCTCCCTATTAGTTGCATGAAATATCATTTTCCATCCCTTTACTTTCAGTCTGTGTATGTCTTTGGGTTTGAAGTGAGTCTCTTGTAGGCAGCATATAGATGGGTCTTGTTTTTTATCCATTCAGTGACTCTCCGTCTTTTGATTGGTGTATTCAGATCATTTACATTTAGGGTGAATATCGATAGGTATGTTCTTATTGCCATTGCCAGCTTTAGATTCACGGTTACCAAAGGTTCAGGGGTAACTTCCTTACTATCCAAGAGTCTAACTTACCTCCCTTAGTATGCTATTACAGACACAATCTAATGGTTCCTTTTTTCTCCTCCTTTTTCCTCCTCCTCCATTCTTTATATATTAGGTGTCATATTCAGTACTCTTCATCTATCCCTTGACTGACTTTGGGAGTAGTTGATTTAATTTTGCATATACATAGCAATTAATTGTTCTACTTTCTTAACCGTGGTTTTATTTCCTCTGGTAACAGCTATTTAGCCTTAGGAACAATTCCATCAATAGCAGCCTGTTCAAAATACACTGTGGAGGTGGTTTGTGGGAGGTAAATTCTCTCAGATTTCACTTATCTAGAAATTGTTTAATCCCTCCTTCAAATTTAAATGATAATCTTGCCTGGTACAGGATTCTTGGTTCCAGGCCCTCCTGCCTCATTGCATTAAATATATCATGCCACTCCCTCCCAGCCTGTAAGATTTCTGTTGAGAAGTCTGATGATAGCCTGATGAGTTTTCCTTTGTATGTGATCTATTTTCTCTCTGGCTGCTTTTAATAGTCTTGTAATAGTCCTTATACTTGATCTTTGTCATTTTAATTATTATATGTCTTGGTGTTGTATTCCTTGGGTCCCTTGTGTTGGGAGATCTGTGCACCTCTATGGCCTGAGAGACCATGTCCTTCCCCAGACTAGGGAAGTTTTCAGCAATTACCTCCTCAAAGATGCTTTCTATCCCATTTTCTCTCTTCTTCTTCTGGTACTCCCAGAATGCAAATGTTACTCCGTTTCGATTGGTCACCCAATTCTCTCAATATTCTTTCATTCCTAGAGATCACTTTTTCTCTGTGTTTCTCAGCTTCTCTGTATTCCTCTTCTCTAATTTCTATTCCATTTACCATCTCCTCCACTATATCTAATCTTTTTTTAAACTCCTCCATTGTATGTTTCATTTCTGATACTGTATTCCATAATGATTGGATGTCCATCTAGAATTCTTCTCTGAGTTCTTGAATATTATTCTGTTCCTCCATGAGTGTGTTAATGATTTTTATTTTCAAATCTCTTTCAGGAAGATTGATGAGATAAATTTCACTTGACCCTTTTCTGGTGTTTGTGGAAGTTGGGTTTGAACCAGGTTCCCTTGACATTTCATATTTGTAGGTGACGCCCTCTACTGTCGAGAACCTCTACTCTCTGTGGCTGCTCAGCCCCTGTAGTGATTTTGAGGGTCACAGGGTGCAGCACTGGTGCCTGGGGGGAGGAAAGAGCTGTTTCCTCCTTCCCTGCTGCTGTGCCTGTCTCCACTGCCAGAACCAGTGGCTGAGCCCACAGATGTAAGCCTCTATGCTTTGTGTTTGTGGCTGCCATAGGCAGCACCCCCCAAATTCTTATCCTTAAGTGCTAACCCCAGTGTGACAATATTTGAAGATGGGGCCTTTGGGAAGTAGCTAGGGTTAGATTAGATGATGACAAAAGCTGCCTAGTGAAGGGATTTGTGGCCTCTGAAAAGACAAAGAAAATGTCTATGTGAACACTCTGAATAAAGGCCATGTGAGTCTATAGTGAGAAGGTGGCCATTGGCAAACTAGGAAGACAGCCTTCACCAAAACCTGACCAAGTCAGAACATTGTTCTCAAATTCTATCCTCCAGAAGTGTGAAAAAAAAAGTTTCAGTTTTTCAGCTGCCCAACCTGTGTTATTTTGTTATGGCAGTCTAAGCTAAAATATACATTAAAAAGTTACTAGCAGGATATATTTTTTTTCTGTCAGATGAGCTAATCTAAAACAACTCAATAGAATGAACACAACTAGCCTACAGGTCTTGATTTCTAATACCATTCTCCAATAAAGGCATCCAGGGATCCTTGGAGAAATGTCTGATTCTAGGACGGAGGAAAGAAAGAATACAAGATGAGTCTGGAGCAACTGGCAATGCCAGAAAGTAAAAAAATGTTCAAAAAACAAAAACATAAAGTAAGGAACTATTCAAAAACAAACAACTGTGGTATCCTAGGACCAAGAAAGACAGTAGGTAAAAACTAAAAATATGTAAATATAAACTCTGAACCATAGTTAAAAATAATGTATATATATTGGTTTATTAATTATAACAATGTATCATGCTAATATAAACATTTAATAATGAAAGTTGGTGTGTGGTATATGGTATCCTGTACTGTATTCTCAATATTTCTGTAAATCTAAAATGGTTCTAAAAAACAAAGTATATTAAAATATATATTACATCAAATGTTTATTTGCACGTGTTTTGAATGGTTTTGCGAAAGTAAAGTTCTCCATTATAGTCTATTTTCTTTGATATTTTTGTATCTTTTTTAATTGCAATGTTGTTAATATACAATATTATATTGGTTTCAGAGGTACAACATAGTGATTCAATAATTGCATACACTATCGAATGCTTGTATTACAATTTTATCGGTTATATTCTTTATGCTATACTTCCATTCCTGTGACTAATTTATGATTTCAAATTTGTACCTCTCTTTATCCCCTTCACATGTCACCCATTCCCTTAACGCCTCTCCCCTATAGTAAACAACAGTCTGTTCACCAATAGCAAAGATTCTCAGAGTGTGGTCCTTAAGTCAGCAGTAAAATTATCAACAGAAAAAATATTATAAATGCAATTTCTTGGATCCTACTACACATCTACTGAATCACAATCTCTAAACTTGGAAACAATTTGTGTTTCAACAAGCTCCCCAGGTGATTCCAATATATTCTAAAATTTGAGAACCAGTATATCATTGGCTTCCCATTAAAAAAAACTGAATATAAAACATAATCAGAAATTGAAGTAGTGACTCTATAGCATCTTACTATGCTAATGAACAGCTACCATAATGGGGTATGTGGTGGGGAGTGGATAATAGGGGAGACTTTAGTAAACACAATGTTGCTCATGTGAAACCTGAGTATAAGATTATATATCAATGATACCTTAATAAAAAAAACATAGTCAAGAATTGATGAGACAGAAAAAAGGATGGTGGCGTGAGAGGTGAGACACAGGCTTCCTCTTAAAACTGCATAAAATACAAAAATATAATTAATACAACTAATGCTGAAAGAGAAATAGGAAAGAGGACTGCGCCAAACTGCATAAACGTGGAGAAAAGAGCAGACCTCACAGAACAGGGTAACGTACCAAAACAGTGGCCCAATGGAACCCAAGCCCATCCCCCACACCAGCTCACCAGTGGGAGGAAGAGAAATGGAGCAGGGAGGGAGTGGAGGTGTGGGACTCCTGAATACCTAACTTCGGAGATCTGCTCTGGGAGCACAAACCTACATGTCATGGTGCCTGCATGATACTCTCGTGATTACAGGGTTGGAAAGGTGAGACAGGTAGAATTCCTGGAGAGACCGAGATTCCAGCCACTTGCGGAAAGCAGGGATCCATATCTGGCTGCTCTGGGACAAAAGAAAGGTGGGCAGTCTGAGAGACTTCCTAACAAGGAAGACCTCAGCAAGAGGGCTGCTAAAGGGGCAAGAATTGCACAGAGCTTACTGCTCAGGAGAGAGGACAGGTAGACAAAATTGTCAGGGTGCACTCTGCCCATCAGGTTGGGAGCTTTGCCATATAGTCTCTCATATTTAAGGAGGAAAAAGAAATCTTCCTCCTTAGATTATCTTCAGGTGCTCCAGCTCCCTGGCTGGCTATACACCTCCAAGCACCCCCTCCATGATACACAGCCTACTGTGCTTTTGTCCCAGCCAGCCCCAGCTGGCTCGCAAATCTGTAAACCCTACCCTTGCATCAGGCCAGCAAGAGGGAAGATCTGTCTACAGCAACTACAAATGCAAAGCATAGAGGCTTATACCTCTGTGCTTGGCCCACTTGGCCAGGCAGTGGAGACAGGCATAGCAGCTGGGAAGCAGGAAAAAGCTTTTTCCTCACCCCAGGCACCAATACTGCTCCTCTACAACCCCTGACATTGCTTCAGGGGCTGAGCAGCTCACAGGAGTAGAGCTTCTGGGCACTAGAGAGCCCCATATGCAAATATCAAATGCCAAAGGAACCTGGTTCAGAGTAAAATTATTAATACAACTCCTGAGAAAGACTTAAATGACATTTACCTCATGAGTCTTCCTGAAAGGTAGTTCAAAATAAAAACCATTAACATGCTCATGGAGGTACAGAAAGATATTCAAGAACTCAGAAATTAATTCTGGTCGGAGATCCAGTTGTTGAAGAGCACAATGGAGGGTATTAAAAGCAGATTGGATATGGTAGAGGAGACGATAAATGAAATAGAAACCAAAGAAGACGAATACAAAGAAGCTGACAAACAAAGAGAAAAAGGATCTCTAAGAATGAAAGAATACTGAGAGAACTGTGTAACCAACCCAAACAGAACAATATTTGCATTATAGGGGTATCAAAATAAGAAGAGAGAGAAAAAGGGATAGAAAGTGTCTTTGAGGTGGTAATTGCTGAAAACTTCCCCAATCTAGAAAAGGGGATAATTTCTCAAGCCATGGAGGTGCACAGATCTCCCAACACAAGGGAACCAAGGAAGACAACATCAAGGCATATAATAATTAAAATGGCAAAGATCAGGATGAAGACAGACTTTTAAAAGCAGCCAGAGAGGGAAGGAGGATCACATACAAAGACAAAGGAAAACCAATCTGGCTATCATCAGACTTCTCAACAGAAACCTTATAGGCCAGAAGGGAGTGGCATGATGTATTTAATGCAATAAAGCAGAAGGGCCTTGAATCAAGAATAATTTATCTAGCAAGATTATCATTTAAATTTGAAGGAGGGATTAAACACTTTATAGATAAGCAAAAGCTGAGAGAATTTACCTCCCACAAACCATCTCAACAGTGTATTTTGGAGGGACTGCTTTAGATGGAAGTGTTCCTAAGGTTTAAAAGTTGTCATCAGAGGTAATAAGACCACAGTAAAGAAAGTAGAACAGCTAATTACTAAGAAAATGCAAAATTAAGTGAACTATCCCCAAAGTCATTCAAGGGATAGACAAAGAGTACAGAATATGATACCTAATATACAAAGAATGGAGGAGGAAGAAAAAGGAGGAAGAAAAAAAAAGAACCTTTAGATTGTGTTTATACTAGAATATTGAGTTAACTTAGACTCTTAAATAATAAGCAGTTAACCTTGAACCTTTGATAACCACGAATCTAAAGCCTGCAATGCCAATAAGTACATACCCATCCATAATCACCCTAAATGTAAATGGGCTGAATACAAAAATCAAAAGACAGAGAGTCACTGAATGGATAATAAAACAAGACCCATCTATATGCTACCTACAAGAGACGTACTTTAAATCCAAAGGCATACACAGACTAAAAGTGAAGGAATGGAAAAATATATTTCATGCAACTAATAGTGAGAAAAATGCAGGAGTTGCAGTACTTGTATCAGACAATATAGAATTCAAAACAAAGAAAGTCAAAAGAGACAAAGAAGGACATTACATAATGGTGAAGGGGTCAATCCAACAAAAAGATATAACCATTATAAATATCTATGCACCCAACACAGGAGCACCTACATATGTGAAACAAATCCTAACAGAATTAAAAGGAGAAATAGAATGCAATGCATTCATTCTACAAGACTTCAACACTCCACTCTGAAGGACAGATCAACCAGACAGAAAATAAGGAGACAGAGGCACTGAGCAACACAATAGAATAGATGGACCTAAGAGACATCTACAGAACTCTACACCTACAAGCAGGAGAATACACATTCTTCTCGAATGCACATGGAACACTTTCAAGAATAGATCATGTACTAGGCCACAAAAAAAGCCTAGGTAAATTCAAGAAGATTGAAATTGTACCAACCAGTTTCTCAGACCACAAAGGTATGAAACAAGAAGTAAATTATACCAAGAAAATAAAAACTCCCACAAACACATGGAGGCTTCACAAAATGCTCCTAAATAACCAACGGATCAATGAGCAAATAAAAACAGAGATCAAGCAATATATAGAGACAAATGGCAACAATAATGCAACACCACAAAATCTGAGGGATGCAGCGAAGACAATGCTAAGAGGAAAGTATACTGCAGTAGACGCCTACCTCAGGAAAGAAGAACAATCCGATATGAGCAGTTTAAACTCACAATTAAAGAAACTAGAAAAAGAACAAATGAGGCCCAAAGTCAGTAAAAAGAGAGACATAATAAAGATTAGAGCAGAAATAAAGAAAATTGAGAAGAATAAAACAATAGAAAGAATCAATAGAAAGCAAGAGCTGTTTCTTTGGGAAAATAAACAAAATAGATAAACCCGTAGCCAGACTTATCAAGAAAAAAAGAGTCTACTCACATAAACAGAATCAGAAATGAGAAAGGAAAAATCACTACAGACACCACAGAAATGCAAATAATTATTAGAGAATACTATGAAAAATTATATGCTAACAAGCTGGATAACCTAGAAGAAATGGACAATTTTCTAGAAAACTACAACCTTCCAAGGCTGACCCAGGAAGAAACAGAAAATCTGAACAGACCAATTACCAGCAATGAAATTGAATTGGTAATCAAAAATCTACCTAAGGACAAAACCCATGGAACAGATAACTTTACCGCTGAATTTTATCACACATTTAATGAAGACCAAATACACATCCTCCTTAAAGTTTTCCAAAGAGTAGAAGAGGGAATACTTCCAAACTGATTCTATGAGGCCAGCATCACTCTAATACCAAAACCAGGCAATGAAACCACAAAAAAAAATTAAAGGCCAATATCCCTGATAAACAAAGATGCAAAAATACTCAACAAAAATCAGCAAACTGAATTTAAAAATACATCAAAAAGATCATCCATCATGATCAAGTAGGATTTATTCCAGCAATGCAAGGATGGCACAAAATTCAAAAATCCATTAACATCATCCACCACAACATAAAGAAGGACAAAAACCACATGATCATCTCCATAGATGCTGAAAAAGCATTTGAGAAAATTCAACATCCATTCATGATAAAAACTCTGAACAAAATGGGTATATAGGACAAGAACCTCAACATAATAAAGGCCATATATGACAAACCCACAGCCACCATTATACTTAACAGTGAGAAGCTGAAAGCTTTTCCTTTGAAATCGGGAACAAGACAGGGATGCCCACTCTCCCCACTTCTATTCAACACAGTACTGGAGATCCTAGCCATGGCAATCAGACAATACAAAGAAATAAAAGGCATCCAGATTTGCAAGGAAGATGTCAAACTGTCCCTTTTAACAGATGACATGATATTGCACACAAAAAACCCTAAAGAATCCACTCCAAAACTACTAGATGTAATACCTGAATTCAGCAAAGTTGCAGGATACAAAATTAATATGCAGAAATCTGTGGCATTCCTATACACTAACAATGAACGAGCAGAGAGAGAAATCAGGAAAACAATTCCATTCACAATTGCATCAAAAAGAATAAAATACATAGGAATAAACCTAACCAAGGAAGTGAAAGACCTATACTCTGAAAACTACAAGACACTCCTAAGAGAAATTAAAGAATATACAAATAAATGGAAACACATCCCACACTCATGGATAGGATGAATTAATATTGTCAAAATGGCCAACCTGCTTAAAAAATCTACAGATTCAATGCAATTCCTATCAAATACCAACAGCATTCTTCAATGAACTAGAGAAAATCGTTCTAAAATTCATATGGAACCACAAAAGACCCCAAATAGCAAAAGCAATCCTGAGAAGGAAGAATAAAGCTGGGGGGATTATGCTCCCCAACTGCAAGCTCTACTACAAAGCCACAGTACTCAAGACAGTTTTGTACTGGCACAACAACAAACCCATAGACCAATGGAACAGACTAGAGAGCCCTGATATAAACTCAAACATATATGGTCAATTAATATATGATAAAGGAGCTATGGACATACAAAGGGGAAATGACAGCCTCTTCAACAGCTGGTGTTGGCAAAACTGGACAGCTCCAAGCAAGAGAATGAAATTGGATTATTGTTCAACCCCATACACAAAAGTAAACTCGAAATGGATGAAGGACCTGAATGTAAGTCATGAAACCCTAAAACTCTTAGAAGACAACAAAGGCAAAAATCTCCTGAATATAAGCATAAGCAACTTCTTCCTGAACGCATCTTCTTGAGCAAGGGAAACAAAAGTAAAATTGAACTCATGGGACTACATCAAACTAAAAAGTTTCTGTATGGCAAAGGACACCATCAACAGAACAAAAAGGCATCCTACTGTATGGGAGAGTATATTTGTAAATGACATATCCGACAAGGGGTTAACATCAAAAATATATAAAGAACTTACAAGCCTCAACACCCAAAAAGCAAATAACCCAATTAAAAAATGGGCAGAGGAGCTGAACAGACACTTCTCCAAAGAAGAAATTCAGATAGCCAACAGACACATGAAAATATGCTCCACATCACTAATCATCAGGGAAATGCAAATATAAACCACAATGAGATATCACCTCACACTAGTGAGGATGGCCACCATCCAAAAGACTAAGAACAACAAATGCTGGTGAGGATATGGAGAAGGGGGAACCCTCCTACACTGCTGGTGGGAATGTAAGCTAGTTCAACCATTGTGGAAAGCAATATGGAGGTTCCTCAAAAAACTAAGAATACAAATACCATTTGACCCGGGCGTCACACTCCTTGGAATTTACCCAAAGAATACAACTTCTCAGATTCAAAAAGACATATGCACCCCTATGTTTATTGCAGCACTTTTTACAATAGCCAAGATATGGAAGCAACCTAAGTGTCCATCAGTAGATGAATGGGTAAAGAAGAGGTGGTACATATACACAATGGAATACTATTCAGCCATAAGAAAGAAACACATCCTACCATTTGCAACAACATGGATGGAGCTGAAGGATATTATGCTCAGTGAAATAAGCCAAGCAGGGAAAGACAAGTGCCAAATGATTTCCCTCATTTGTGGAGTATATAACAACAAAGCAAAACTGAAAGAACAAAATAGCAGCAGACTCAGAGACTCCAAGAAGAAACTAGTGGTTACCAAAGGGAAGGGGTGTGGGAGGGTGGGATAAGGGGATTGAAGGGTATTATGTTTAGTACACATGGTGTGGGGGTCACGGGGAAAAGAGTGTAGCACAAAGAAGGGAAATAGTGAATCTATGGCATCTTACTACACTGATGGACAGTGACTGCATTGGAGTATGGGTGCGGACTTGATAATATTGGTAAATGTAGTAACCACAGTGGTTTTTCATGTGAAACCTTCATAAGAGTGTATATCAATAATACTTTCATAAAAAAAATATGTAAACATGTATATACAAAAATAAATAAATAAATAATAAAATAGGAATAATAATAGAAAAAAAATTCATGAGACAAAATTCAAATCTTGACTCAATCATTTCTTTGCTCTGTGATTTTGTCATTAAAATCACTGAGTTTCGATTTCCTTATTTTTGAAATAAGGCTGAAAATATTGCTTAACCCACATGTTTCTTATGAGTATTAAATTAATGCATGGAGGAGGGTTTTAAACACTGAGGACACATAATGAAGCTGTTCAGTTTCTGATTCCTTTACCAGTTATATTAACACCAGGTTAATGGGTCTCTGTTGTCAAAGTTATATGTCTTAGCTTCTTCACAAATATGGAGACTCAAGAAATGTAAACAGAGGGTAAAAATAGGGAAAAGAGAAGTACATATTAGATGCATTTTAATACTTGGCACTATTTCTTAATTCTTTTCAGATACTAGGAGATTCTTATTCTTATCTGGCATTACACAGATCCATGTTCATGGATAATCCAAAAATTTCAAATGAAATACTAAATTAAGCTATTTCTGGTTAATTTAAATATACAACACACTCAATAGCAAAGATTAGAATTGATCCTATGCAAATTAATTTAGAAGACTTATACAAGATTCATAGTCAAGAGCCAATGAATAATACAAACTGGTATTCTGGCTTTATGAATGTAAATACAAGCATGTAAATCATACTGTGACTCCAATATGTTCAATGCAGTTGTTTGATAGAATGAGCATTAGATCACTTTAGCTTTTGAAATAAGTCACTTTTAAGGAAAGGAAACGATTACTGTTTAACTTGTAATTTGACGGAGATATAGTTTGTTTCAGAGAGATTCTGTTGATTATTCCAGAAATAATCTGTCTACCATGATCATTGCCGGACATTTTACAGGCATGACAATCATGGTTGCATCAGGGAGGCCAAACCACTAGGTATGATGCAGAGTATGTGATTTATCAACATTAAACTTTGCCCAGTATATGGGGGCTGGTGGAGAATTCTATAGAAGGTTGTTTCTTTCAAGTCAGGAAGTGGCCCTAAGATCACTGTAGGTCAGCATGGCCTGGAGAAAAGAGGAAAAGTTGACACAAACCAGGGGAAAGCCAGAAAAAACTGGCTTGCTCAAGAAACACTGAAACCTACAAGAGCAAACAGAAACTAAATCTGTCTTTCCCACACTACTGTTTTCTGGATCTGGGTGATATGCAGAAAAGTTGGTGCCTAAACCACAGATCTGCTCCCTTCCCTGGCCCAGGACTCACAAAAGACAGGGAGCTGAGGGTCTGTTGGCTGCCCCACAAGGTAAACTAGCCTATCAGCACAGCTGGGTGAGCTTTGGCTGTGCCTGGTGCTCAACACCTTCAGAGCACAGTGGCTACTGCTTTGCTTCTGCCTTCCAAATTTTGCGTATTTCCTCTTGTGGTTAACCCTGACCCCAACTGTGTAGAGAAGGAAATTCTGGGAAATGTTCCAGCGTAACTACTTAACAGCATAATTCCACCTTAAGGAAATTTTGATAGCTCCTTTCCAAATAATGGAGGGCCTAAGGCTAAAATAGGCAGTGAAGCCCTGTAGTACCCTCTACTCAGAATAAGAAGGTATAGCATTGGAACATCAACTCCATTTTCTGGTTCTGTAACTTTGAAAAGGTCAATGTATAGCATTATACATTTAGGAGCCCTCCCATGAACAGTAAATGAAATCATGAATGTAAACCATCTCAGGTAGTTTCTTACTCGTAGTAGGTGCTCAATAAATAGGATCTATTAATCAGATTGAGAACAAATCTGTGCCTTAAAACATAAGACACATGGATTTTATCTTTAAGTATAAGCTATGCATGACTTGGTATTCAACCAAAAGTTTAATTGAACTATAAAACAATTCTATATAATCAATCTAAAATTCACAATATGCCCCCTTTCTATTACAGAGAAAGTAATTACAGAAAGAAACTGCTATTTATTTTACAAGTTTAGGTTAAGGAAATAAAGAAGCTAATTCCATAAGAAAAATGAAATTTTTATAAAATCATCTTCTGTAAACATACTTAATAGTTATAACCATAATAAAATATTATCATCTTCTGTGATGAGTGACGGTAGGTTAATCCCTAATTATCCCAAATTTCCTTTGTGTAAAGCATAATGGGATGAAACAGTTGAGGACTTCTGTTTATACCATTACCATTATCCTTTGTCTTCAGGGTATTCTCTTCCTAACGGTAAGTACAGCAGTGAAAGCATTAATGAATATTCATATGAACCCTTGCCTTTTACAACTGTTAACACGACTTTTCCTCATGGACCCATCCTTGCTCCTGTGTTTGAAAAGTGTCACTGTTGTACTTTTAAATCATTCTAGAAAGGAAACTATAATAAATATTTTTTGATCACTAGTGGGCACTAGAACTGTGATTGGTATTTTAAATTCTTTTTTATTAAATTGAAGCTCATAGTTGAATAACTTTCCCGACTTTCACGTTCACGATTCCCTGGTTCATTATGCTGTTATCAAGAAGTTTACAGTTTTACCTATAGTTGCCCAGCAATTCTACAGGCATGAAAACCAAAGAAGTAAAGGACAAACGTATACAGTTAGGAACTATGGACCAGAAAAGGGAAGCCTATAGAGTGAGTGCTCGACCATGTCTGCTGAATGTTCTTTTTATAATGCAACATAGTACTTTACATATTTTGTGTTTAATACGAACAATTTGAAGGCAGTAACCTGGAAAAACAAACAAAATATTATTTGCAAAAAAAAGAGAGAGAAGTCCTATCATACAGAGACAGCTTTTCTCAATCCTAATACTTAAGAGAGTGGGGTAGGAGGGAGTCTACTACATATATTCAAAGAAATCCAACATCATCTCAAGTTACTTTGAACTAGATATGAAAAAGTCCAGAAATTATGCAGTGGCTGACTGTTCATCTAGCTTTGTTAATAATAAACTGATTTTGCCAATATAAGAATCCCATATCTTTGTAAACAGTGTGGACTTTCCTTGAATTTTTATGTCCTCTTTTAATTTGCTTTTCCAGAACCATACTGTGGTCATTATTGAAACCAGTAGACTTGTATTAGATAACATAGTCTTAAAACATTGTGTAAGAAGTCTTTTGAGGACTTCCGGGAAGATGGCGGTGTGAGCAGGGAGGCAGAAATCACCTCCCAACACTATATTTATCTACGAAAACACAGCAAATACATCTATTCCTAAAAGAGAGACCAAAATACACAGGAAAGCGTACAGCATGCAGCTAC
Organism: Smutsia gigantea; assembly: GCA_032199065.1. Lineage (NCBI taxonomy): Eukaryota > Metazoa > Chordata > Mammalia > Pholidota > Manidae > Smutsia > Smutsia gigantea. The sequence continues at coordinate 92,253 of JAVSCE010020293.1, read as the reverse complement.
ACCCGAGAGGACTCGGGACCCCAAGAGGCGGGTAAGATACAGAGCCGTGACCCAGCGGGACCCGAGCACTCCCCCACCCCAGCGCACCAGTGGGAGGAGAGGATCCAGAGCCGGGAGGGAGTGGAAGTACACCCCATGAAGTAGCCAGCCCCGGTGATCTGCGCGGGGAGCACTGACCCACATTGCACAGTGCAGCGGAGATTGGAGAGACAGAGGGGCAGGATCTGAGCGGGGAACGCACCAGGGTGCTTGCAGCCGGCTCCCGGGAAGGAAAAAAAAAAGTGTGCGCTTTCTTCAGCAGTCTTAAAGAGACAGGAGCCCAGCGGAGGAGCCGGAACGCCCCAGCACACTCAGCCCAGCAGGCTGGGAGTCATGGGGAGTTTCAGATGCCTTAGCTGGCAACTGAGGAAGCGTAGCCATACTTACACTTCCCACTAAGATCAACAGCCTCCTATTCGTTCCCACCGCTGCCAGAGCGATAAAGGGCCCTGCCAAGCGGCACAGTCACAGCTGTGGAATAGTGGGAAAATAGCGCCACCTACAGCATTCCCACAGAATCTACGTCCGGTGGGCATTTTTTTTTGTTTTTTTTGTTTTTTCTTTTCTTTCTTTTTTCTTTTTTTTCTTTATTTCTTTCTTTCTTGTTTTTTTTCTTTTTTTTCTCTCTTTTTTTTTTCTTCTCTTTTTAAAGTCGTAAAGAGCCCAGCTGACATACGTGGCAACTATCAGTGACCAATTCTATAGCCATGAAAACACAGAGGAATATGGTTCAGACCAAAATCAACCAGACAACCCCAGAGAGGGAGTCTGAAGGGATGGAAATGCACAGCCTCCCTGAAAAAGAATTCAGAATAAAAGTCATAACCATGCTGATGGACCTACAGAGAAATGTGCAAGAGCTGAGGGAGGAAGTGAGGGAACTAAGGAAAAACAATGCAGAAATCAGACAAGTGATCGACGGGCTTCACAGAAGAATGGATGAGATGCAAGAGACTGTTAATGGAATAGAAAACAGAGAACAGGAGTACAGAGCAGGTGAGGCAGAGAGTGATAAAATGATTTCTAGGAATGAAAGAATTTCAAGAGAACTGTGTGACCAATCCAAACGGAACAATATTCGCATTATAGGAGTACCAGAGGAAGAAGAGAGAGAAAAAGGGATAGAAAGTGTCTTTGAAGAAATAATTGCTGAAAACGTTCCCTCGCTGGGGAAGGAAGTAGTCTCGCAGTCCACCGAAGCTTATAGATCTCCCAACACAAGGACCCAAGGAAGACAACATCAAGACACATAATAATTAAGATGGCAAAGACCAAAGATAAAGACAGGGTATTAAAGGCAGCTAGAGAGAGAAAAAAGATCACCTACAAAGGAAAACCCATCAGACTATCATCAGACTTCTCAACAGAAACCCTACAGGCCAGAAGAGAATGGCATGATATATTTAACGTTATGAAATAGAAGGACCTCAAACCAAGAATATTGTATCCAGCATGATTATCATTTAAATATGATGGAGGGATTAAACAATTTCCAGACAAATGAAAGTTGAGAGAGTTTGCCTCTCATAAACCACCACTACAGGACATCTTAAATGGACTGCTCTAGATGGAAGCACACCTAAGGCTAAAAAGATGTCACCAGAGAAAAAATCATAGCAAAGAAAGCAGACCATCCAAATACTAACTAAGGGCAAAGAATAAAACACCTATTATAGAAAGAATGGAGGAGGAGGAACAAGAAGGGAGAGAAAGAAAGAAACATCAGACTGTGTTTACAATAACTTAAAAAGAAAGTTAAGTTAGATTGTTAGATAGTAAAGAAGCAACCCTTGAACCCTTGGTAACCACAAATCTAAAGACAGCAATGGCAATAAGTACATATCTATCAATAATCGCCCTAAATGTAAAAGGACTGAATGCACCAATCAAAAGACACAGAGTAATAGAATGGATAAAAAAGCAAGACCCATCTATATGCTGCCTACAAGAAACTCACCTCAAATCCAAAGATATACACAGATTAAAAGTGAAGGGATGGAAAAAGATATTTCATGCAAACAACAAAGAGAAAACAGCAGGTGTTGCAGTACTTATATCAGACAAAATAGACTTCAAAACGAAGAAAGTAGCAAAAGATAAAGAAGGACATTACATAATGATAAAGGGGTCAGTCCAGCAAGAAGATATAACCATTATAAATATATATAGACCCAACACAGGAGCGCCAGCATAGGTGAGACAAACACTAACAGAATTAAAGGAGGAAGTAGACAGCAATGCATTCATCTTAGGAGACTTCCACACACCACTCACTCCAGAGGACAGATCAACCAGACAGAAAATAATCAAAGACACAGAGGCACTGAACAACACACTAGAACAGATGGACCTAACAGACATCTACAGAACTCTACACCCAAAAGCAACGGGATACACTTTCTTCTCACGTGCACATGGAACATTTTCCAGAATAGACCACATACTAGGCCACAAAAAGAACCTCAGTAATTTCAAAAATATTGAAATCCTACCAACCAACTTCTCAGATCACCAAGGTATAAAACTAGAAATGAATTTTAGAAAGAAATCAAAAAGGCTCACAAATACATGGAGACTTAACAACACTCTCCTAATTAATCAATGGGTTAATGACCAAATCAAAACAGAAATCAAAGAATATATGGAGACTAATGACAACAACAACACAAAGCCACAACTTCTGTGGGACGCAGCAAAGGCAGTTCTAAGAGGAAAGTATATTGCAATCCAGGCCTATTTAAAGAAGGAAGAACATTCCCAAATGAATAGTCTAAAGACACAATTACTGAAATTGGAAAAAGAAGAACAAATGAGGCCCAAAGTCACCAGAAGGAGGGACATAATCAAGATTAGAGAAGAAATAAATAAAATTGAGAAGAATAAAACAATAGAAAAAATCAATGAAACCAAGAGCTGGTTCTTTGAAAAAATAAACAAAATAGATAAACCCCTAGCCAGACTCATTAAGAGAAAAAGAGAATCTACACACATAAACACAATCAGAAATGAGAAAGGAAAAATCACGACGGACCCCACAGAAATACAAAGAATCATAAGAGAATATTATGAGAATCTATATGCTAACAAGCTGGAAAACATAGAAGAAATGGACAACTTCTTAGAAAAATACAACCTTCCAAGACTGACCAAGCAAGAAACAGAAAAACTAAACAGACCAATCACCAGTGACGAAATCGAATTGGTAATCAAAAAACTACCCAAGAACAAAACCCCCAGGCTGATGGATTCACCTCTGAATTCTACCAGACATATAGAGAAGAAATAACACCGATTCTCCTTAAAGTTTTCCAAAAAATAGAAGAGGAGGGAATACTTCCAAACTCATTCTATGAAGCCAGCATCACTCTAATACCAAAACCGGGCAAAGACCTCACCAAAAAAGAAAATTACAGACCAATATCCCTGATGAACGTAGATGCAAAAATACTCAACAAAATATTAGCAAACCGAATTCAAAAATACATCAAGAGGATCATACACCATGATCAAGTGGGATTCATCCCAGGGATGCAAGGATGGTACAACATTCGAAAATCCATCAACATCATCCACCACATCAACAAAAAGAAGAACAAAAACCACATGATCATCTCCATAGATGCTGAAAAAGCATTTGACAAAATTCAGCATCCATTCCTGATTAAAACTCTCAACAAAATGGGTATAGAGGGCAAGTACCTCAACATCATAAAGGCTATATATGACAAACCCACAGCTAACATCATACTTAACGGCGAGACGCTGAAAGCTTTTCATCTAAGATCGGGAACAAGACAAGGATGCCCACTCTCTCCACTGTTATTCAACATAGTACTGGAGGTCCTAGCCACAGCAATCAGACAAAACAAAGACATACAAGGCATCCAGATTGGTAAAGAAGAAGTCAAATTGTCACTATTTGCAGATGACATGATACTGTACATAAAAAACCCTAAAGACTCCATTCCAAAACTACTAGAACTAATATCTGAATTCAGCAAAGTTGCAGGATACAAAATTAACACACAGAAATCTGTTGCTTTCCTATACACTAATGATGAACTAACAGAAAGAGAAATCAGAAAAACAATTCCATTCACAATTGCATCAAAAGAATAAAATACCTAGGAATAAACCTAACGAAGGAAGTGAAAGACCTGTACTCTGAAAACTACAAGACACTCCTAAGAGAAATTAAAGAGGACACTAACAAATGGAAATGCATCCCATGCTCTTGGCTAGGAAGAATCAATATTGTCAAAATGGCTATACTACCTAAAGCAATCTACAGATTCAATGCAATCCCTATCAAACTACCAACAGCTTTCTTCAATGAACTGGAACAAATAATTCTAAAATTCATATGGAACCACAAAAGACCCCGAATAGCCAAAGCAATCCTGAGAAGGAGGAATAAAACAGGGGGAATTACACTCCCTGACTTCAAGCTCTACTACAAAGCCACAGTAATCAAGACAATTTGGTATTGGCACAAAAACAGACCCACAGACCAGTGGAACAGAATAGAAAATCCAAACATTAACCCAAACATATACAGTCAATTAATATTTGATAAAGTGCCTTGGATATACAATGGGGAGATGACAGCCTCTTCAGCAGCTGGTGTTGGAAAAACTGGACAGCTACATGTAAGAGAATGAAACTGGACTACTGTCTAGCCCCATACACAAAGGTAAACTCAAGGTGGATCAAAGACCTGAATGTAAGTCATGAAACCATAAAACTCTTAGAAAAAAACATAGGCAAAAATCTCTTGGACATAAACATGAGCAACTTCTTCATGAACATATCTCCCCGGGCAAGGGAAACAAAAGCAAAAATGAACAAGTGGGACTATATCAAGCTGAAAAGCTTCTGTACAGCAAAGGACACCATCAGTAGAACAAAAAGACATCCTACAGTATGGGAGAATATATTCATAAAAAACGTATCTGATAAAGGGTTGACATCCAAAATATATAAAGAACTCATGCACCTTAACAAACAGAAAGCAAATAATCCAATTAAGAAATGGGCAGAGGACATGAATAGACACTTCTCCAAAGAACAAATTCAGATGGCCAACAGGCACATGAAAAGATGCTCCACATCGCTAATCATCAGAGAAATGCAGATTAAAACCACAATGAGATATCACCTCACACCGGTGAGGATGGCCAACATCCAAAACACAAACAACAACAAATGTTGGCGAGGATGTGGAGAAAAGGGAACCCTCCTACACTGCTGGTGGGACTGCAAATTAGTTCAACCATTGTGGAAAGCAGTATGGAGGTTCCTCAAAAAACTCAAAATAGAAATACCATTTGACCCAGGAATTCCACTCCTAGGAATTTACCCTAAGAATGCAGCAGCCCAATTTGAAAAGGACAGATGCACCCCTATGTTTATTGCAGCACTATTTACAATAGCCAAGAAATGGAAGCAACCTAAGTGTCCATCAGTAGATGAATGGATAAAGAAGATGTGGTACATATACACAATGGAATATTATTCAGCCATAAGAAGAAAACAAATCCTACCATTTGCAACAACATGGATGGAGCTAGAGGGTATTATGCTCAGTGAAATAAGCCAAGCCGAAAAAGACAAGTATCAAATGATTTCACTCATATGTGGAGTATAAGAACAAAGAAAAAAACTGAAGGAACAAAACAGCAGCAGACTCACAGAACCCAAGAACGGACTAATAGTTACCAAAGGGAAAGGGACTGGGGAAAATGGGTGGGAAGGGAGGGATAAGAGGGAAAAAGGGGCATTACGACTAGCAGATGTAATGTTGGGGGGGCACGGGGAGGGCAGTACAACTCAGAGAAGACAAGTAGTGATTCTATAGCATCTCACTACGCTGATGGACAGTGACTGTAATGGGTTTGGTGGGGGGGACCTGATGAAGGGGTAGTTTAATAATCGTAATATTGCACATGTAATTGTAAATTAATGATAATAAAATAAATTATATTAAAAAAAAAAAAAAAATTTTTTAAAGTAAATGCATATGTAGTTTAGTTACATATTATAAAATTCTTATCATTTATATTCCCACATGCAAAGTGTAAGAGTGTTTATCCATGGGCTAGCCAACAGAATGTGTTGTCATATTTTTTAATCTTGCTTACCTGATATTTGAGAAATATTTCCTTGATTTTGTTTTAATTTGCATTTATCTTATGGGCGAGGTACAATATATATATTCAAATGTTTAGGTGCTATTTTTGGTGAATTTTGCATCATGTTTGGACCACTTTTCTTCCTAGTTTTGTGTCTTCTCTCTCTCCCTTTTGCAAAAGTTCTTCATGTATTAGGAATATTAGCTCTTAGCTATGATATATATGCTGCAAATAGATACTCCCAGGTTCTGTGTTTTGACTTTATGAATTTTTGCTTTGCAAAGTTTTCTATTTTTATACAAATTTATCATTTTGTTCTATTATTGCATTTGTAATTTTGAGTCATAATTAGATAACCTAATTTTTTAGCAAGGTTATAAGAGAATTCAGCTATGTTTTGTTCTAGTAAATGTATAGTTTTATCTTATTTAATTTTTTTATTTTTAGACTCCTGGTCCAGTTATTTTTAGTACAATGTAAGATATGGATTTAATTTTATCTTTGTCCAAATAGCTAATCAGTTTCATGAAAAAGTCCATATATCAGTGATTTGAGATACCGTATTTTCATTTAACAAATGTCTACATGTATAGCAGTGTCTTTCTGAGCTTTCTATTCTATTCCCCTAGTCATGTGCCAGTATCACACTCTTAATTAGAGAGTGTTTAATATATGGTAAGGGTAGTACCTGTCAGGCTTTTCATTTTTCAGTATTTTCCTAGCTTTCTTGCATGTCTATTTTTACATATTTTCTTTACTATAAGCTTGTCTGACTCTATGATAAAGCTTGTTAGTATTTTTATTAACATTGTGTTAAATTTATACATTAGCCTAGCGAGAACAGGCGTCTTTATTATATTGAGTCATTCTAAGAACATTTGTCCATGCCTATTTTTGTATCTTCTGGAAGCTTTTAAAAAACTTTACATTTTACTTCATATAGGTTTTTAACATTTTATTAGGTTTATTCCTAAATATATTATTTTGTTGCTATATGAATGGGGTTTTTCTCTACCAGGCATTTTCAGTATTCTAGATCAGTATTTAGGTAACTTTGTAAATATCTGGTCTTTGAACATTTGATGAAATTCTCCTGATCAGGCCCATCTATTTGGGCCTGGTGCTTTTTGTAGTGTATTTCTTTGATAGATTCCTCTATTTCTTTTGTGAAAAAGGCTTTCTACTTTGCATATGCTTGATTTAGATCAACACATGTTTCCCTAAAAGGACTATCCACTTAATCTAGGTTTTCAGATTTATTTAGATGAACATCTGCAATGTAATCTTGTTTTTGTTTTTCTTCCTGCTGCAATGGTTATTTCCTTATTTTTCATTGATTATGTTGGTTGGGCCTTCTATATCTTTATTTACTTTACCCCACTTGATCTGTCTTATAATGATAATGGAATGCTAACGTCTTCTATTCTGTTTCTATTTATGTTCCATTGCATCACTTTCATTATAAAAGTGTTTCCTGTGCTATTTGGTGTATAGAAATTTATAACCCCCTACTTGTAGGGTTCCAAGCCCTACTTTTTTGTTGTTTACATTTGCTGTTGTAACACTGAGCATCGCTTCCTTTTTAGCCTCCCTGAACTGCTTTTTTTTTAACGTGGTTTTATATTTCTCTCTTGAATACAGCATATTGTTTGTCTTGTGAACCAAATTAAAAATCTTTTTTCTTTTAATAGATGAATTGAATGGATTATATTATTATGTTTGGCCTCACCTTGATAATGATTTTTATGTGTTTTATGGTTATTTTCTGTGTTTGTTTCTCTATGTGATATCTTTTTAAAAATAAATGGCAGTAGTCATACATTCCTTTATTAACCTTTCTTCATTTGATTTGTTGGCTTTTACTGATATTTAAATTCCCACTTATAGCTCTGTATCAATCAATCAATGTTCTTGTATTCTTCCTTCTCTTTGTTTTTAAGGTTGCATTATTTTTACATTAGAACATACAACATTTATATATTAATCTCCCATCCTTTTTTCTACCCCTTTTGGTCTTAGAGAGATCTACAGTTAAATATATTAAACAGTCACCAACAGCTTTTTTATTGTGACTTTTTTGAGAGCAGTTTTAGGTTCAAGAAAAGTTGAAAAGAAAGTACAGATTTCCACATATGCTCCCAACACATGCACGGCCTCCTCCGTTATCAACACCCCCACTGGATGGGTAAGTTTGTTACAACTGATGAATCTACAATGACACATAATCACCCAAAGTCCACAGTTTACATTATGGTTCATTCTTGGTGTTGCATACTCTGTAGGTTTGGACAAATGTATAATGACATGTATCCATCATTATGGAATCACAGAGTATTTTCATTGCCCTAAAAATCCTCTGTGTTCTGCCTATTCATCCCTTCACCCCATCTCTGGCAGCCTCTGATATTTTTACCATCTCCCTGGTTTTGCCTTTTTCAGAACGTCACAAAGTTGGAATCATACACACGGTATTCCTATTACACATATGTTACACCACTTTAAGTTGTCACACAGTGCTTGGATGTTCTGTTTTTTTTTTAATAATCTAATCTTTGTTCCACTTGCTTTTTGGTTTTCAAGGATTCTATTGATCTATTTTCTAGCTCAGAGATTCTTTCCTCAGCTGTATCCAGTCTACTAATAGGCCCATCAAAGACATTTCTTATTTCCATTGCAGTGCTTTTTTAAAAAAACTCCAGCATTTCTTTTTGGTTCTTAGGATTTCCATCTCTCTGCTTACATTGCCCATCTGTTTTTTTTTTAAGTTTATTTTGATATCATTAATCTACAATTACATGTGCAATATTATGGTGATTAAACTACCCCCTTCATCAGGTCCCCCCCACTAACCCCATTACAGTCACTGTCCATCAGCATAGTGAGATGCTATAGTCACTACTTGTCTTCTCTGAGTTGTACAGCCCTCCCCGTGCCCCCCCAACATTACATCTGCTAATCGTAATGCCTCTTTTTCCCCCATGTCCCTCCCTTCCCACCCATCCTCCACAGTCCCTTTCCCTTTGATAACTATTAGTCCGTTCTTGGGTTCTGTGAGACTGCTGCTGTTTTGTTCCTTCAGTTTTTTTCTTAGTTCTTATACTTCACATATGAGTGAAATCATTTGGTACTTGTCTTTTTGGCTTGGCTTATTTCACTGAGCATAATATCCTCTAGCTCCATCCATGTTGTTGCAAATGGTAGGATTTGTTTTCTTCTTATGGCTGTATAATATTCCATTGTGTATATGTACCACCTCTTCTTTATCCATTCGTCTACTGATGGACACTTAGGTTGCTTCCATTTCTTGGCTATTGTAAATAGTGCTGCGATAAACATAGGGGTGCATCTGTCTTTTTCAAACTGGGCTGCTGCATTCTTAGGGTAAATTCCTAGGAGTGGAATTCCTGGGTCAAATGGTATTTCTATTTTGAGTTTTTTGAGGAACCTCCATACTGCTTTCCACAATGGTTGAACTAATTTGCATTCCCACCAGCAGTGTAGGAGGGTTCCCTTTTGTCCACATCCTTGCCAACATTTGATGTTGTTTGTGTTTTGGATGTTGGCTATCCTCACTGGTGTGAGGTGGTATCTCATTGTGGTTTTAATCTGCATTTCTCTGATGATTAGTGATGTGGAGCATCTTTTCATGTGCCTGTTGGCCATCTGAATTTCTTCTTTGGAGAATTGTCTATTCATGTCCTCGGCCCATTTCTTAATTGGACTATTTGCTTTTTTTTTGTTGAGGTGTGTGAGTTCATTATATATTTTGGATGTCAACCCCTTATCGGATACGTCATTTATGAATATATTCTCCCATATTGTATGGTGTCTTTTTGTTCTACTGATGGTGTCCTTTGCTGTACAGAAGATTTTCAGCTTCATATAGTCTCACTTGTTCATTTTTGCTTTTGTTTCCCTTGCCCGGGGAGATATGTTCATGAAGAAGTCGCTCATGTTTATGTCCAAGAGATTTTTGCCTATATATTTTTTAAGAGTTTTATGGTTTCATGACTTACATTCAGGTCTTTGATCCACCTTGAGTTTACCTTTGTGTATGGGCCTAGACAGTAGTCCAGTTTTTCCAACACCAGCTGCCGAAGAGGCCGTCATCTCCCCAGTGCATATTCAAGGCTCCCTTATCAAATATTAATTGACTGTATATGTTTGGGTCTATGTTTGGATTTTCTGTTCTATTCCACTGGTCTGTGGGTCTGTTTTTGTGCCAATACCAAATTGTCTTGATTACTGTGTCTTTGTAATAGAGCTTGAAGTCAGGGAGCGTAATTCCCGCTGTTTTATTCCTCCTTCTCAGGATTGCTTTGGCTATTTGGGGTCTTTTGTGGTTCCATATGAATTTTAGAATTATTTGTTCCAGTTCATTGAAGAATGCAGTTGGTATTTTGATTGGGATTGCATTGAATCTGTATATTACTTTAGGTAGTATAGCCATTTTGACAATATTTATTCTTCATAGCCAAGAGCATGGTATGAATTTCCACTTGTTAGTGTCCTCTTTAATTTCTCTTAGGAGTGTCTTGTAGTTTTCAGAGTACAGGACTTTCACTTCCTTCGTTAGGTTTATTCCTAGGTATTTTATTCTTTTTGATGCAATTGTGAATGGAATTGTTTTTCTGATTTCTCTTTCTGTTAGTTCATCATTAGTATATAGGAAAGCAACAGATTTCTGTGTGTTAATTTTGTATCCTGCAACTTTGCTGAATTCAGATATTAGTTCTAGAAGTTTTGGAGTGGAGTCTTTAGGGTTTTTATGTACAATATCATGTTATCTGCAAATAGTAACAATTTGACTTCTTCTTTACCAATCTGGATTCCTTGTATTTCTTTGTTTTTCTGACTGCTGTGGCTAGGACCTCCAGTACTATGTTGAACAGCAGTGGAGAAAGTGGGCATCCCTGCCTTGTTCCCGATCTTAGATGAAAAGCTTTCAGCTTCTCGCTGTTAAGTATGATGTTAGCTGTGGGTTTGTCATATATGGCCTTTATTATGTTGAGGTACTTGCCCTCTAAACCCATTTTGTTGAGTTTTAATCATGAATGGGTGCTGAATTTTGTGAAATGCTTTTTCAGCATCTATGGAGATGATCCTGTGGTTTCTGTTCTTCTTTTTATTGATGTGGTGGATGATGTTGATGGATTTTCGAATGTTGTACCATCCTTGCATCCCTGGGATGAATCCCACTTGATCATGGTGTATGATCCTCTTGATGTATTTTGAATTCGGTTTGCTAATATTTTGTTGAGTATTTTTGCATCCACGTTCATCAGGGATATTGGTCTGTAGTTTTCTTTTTTGGTGAGGTCTTTGCCCGGTTTTGGTATTAGAGTGATGCTGGCTTCATAGAATGAGTTTGGAAGTATTCCCTCCTCTTCTATTTTTTGGAAAACTTTAAGGAGAATGGGTGTTATTTCTTCTCTATATGTCTGGTAGAATTCAGAGTTGAATCCATCTGGTCCGGGGGTTTTGTTCTTGGGTAGTTTTTTGATTACCACTTCAATTTCGTTGCTGGTGATTGGTCTGTTTAATTTTTCTGTTTCTTGCTTGGTCAGTCTTGGAAGGTTGTATTTTTCTAAGAAGTTGTCCATTTCTTCTAGGTTTTCCAGCTTGTTAGCATATAGATTCTCATAATATTCTCTTATAATTCTTTGTATTTCTGTGGGATCCATCGTGATTTTTCCTTTCTGATTTCTGATTCTGTTTATGTGTGTAGATTCTCTTTTTCTCTTAATGAGTCTGGCTAGGGGTTTATCTATTTTGTTTATTTTTTCAAAGAACCAGCTCTTGGTTTCATTGATTTTTTTCTATTGTTTTATTCTTCTCAATTTTATTTATTTCTTCTCTCATGTTTATTATGTCCCTCCTTCTGGTGACTTTGGTCTCATTTCTTCTTTTTCCAGTTTCAGTAACTGTGTCTTTAGAGTATTCATTTGGGAATGTTCTTCTTTCTTTAGATAGGCCTGGATTGCAATATACTTTCCTCTTAGAACTGCCTTTGCTGCGTCCCACAGGAGTTGTGGCTTTGTGTTATTGTTGTCATTTGTCTCCATATACTCTTTGATTTCTGTTTTGATTTGGTCATCAACCCATTGATTAATTAGGAGCATGTTGTTAAGTCTCCATGTATTTATGAGCCTTTTTGTTTTCTTTCTAAAATTTAATTCTAGTTTAATACCTTTATTATCTGAGAAGTTGGTTGGTAGAATTTCAATATTTTCAACTTTACTGAGGTTCTTTTTGTGCATTGCCCATCTGTTCTTGCATGCAGTTTACGTTATCCATTACGGCCTTTAACATATTAATCATAGTTGTTCTAAATTCTGGGTCTGATATTTCCAAGATCCCTGCCATGTCTGGTTCTGATGCTTGCTCTGTCTTCAAATTGTGTTTTTTCCCTTTGTGGTATATCTTGTAATTTTTTTGGGTGTGATAGCTTGACATTAGATACTGGGTAAAAGAAACTGCAGTAAACAGGTCTTTAGAAGGGGATGGGGAGGTGTGCTGGGAGGGGAAAAATTCTACAGTCCTGTCATTAGGTCTCAGTTTTTTAATGAGCCTATGCCTCTGGACTGTGAACTTCAAAAATGTTTCTCATTTATTTTTCTCTCCCCTAAGTGGGACAGGATAGCTAGAGGGGGCTGGAGTTGTATATTTCCCTTCACCCAGTTCGGTTATGTTCTGATAATATCCCAGCACGTTGGCTTTGGTTGACTAGTTTTCCCTGAGGGTTCGTTACCTCTGAGGGCAGGCCTTGTTAAGAACACACTGTTGTGGCATCTTTCAAATGGTTCCTTGTCCCCTCCCTTTGCTGGAAGCATGAGAGGATTTTTCTCCAATATCTACTGTTGGAACCTGGTTTCACTCCTGGAGGTAAATCTCATAATATTGTGGGGCTCCCACCATGACTGGGTTCCCCTGGAATTTTTAACTCTGAGTTGTCCACACTAAACCTCCAGCAATTCATCAGTTATAGTGTAGGTTTTCCTGCCCTGGCACTGATTCCCATGGTGGTTTCTGCTCATAACTCCCTCCCTGTATTCACTTGTCTCTCCAGTCCTGGAGGCTTGTTTGCTCTGTTTCCTCACCTCTTTTCTGTACCCAAGAAGATTTGTTGATTTTTCAGTTTGTTCAACTTTTTACTTGTTGATAGGATGCAGTGGTGACTTCCAAGCTTCTTCTATGTGGAACCATAAATAGGAAGATCACAGTTTTTTTGCCAAAGTTATCTCTTGGTTGGATGAAACTAATCTTCATTCCACAAAAATTCTTGATTAGTACTCAACTCCCTAGGTCCTTACATTTTTAAAACTATTTTTCCATAGCCTTGATACTTGAAGGACTAGGTTGACGTTTGACAAAAATTCTTAATTCACACTTCCTTTGAATTTCATTAAGAAATGATGTTACATTACTGCTTTGCTTTATCTTTTATTTTTGAGAAGTCTGATGTCAGTGTAATTTTCTTATTTCTGTAAGTTATTTGATCATTTTGCTTTGCAACATGGAGGAATTTTTCTTTAGCTTTAAAAGCTAATAGTTTTAAGAGGATACATGTCAGAGTTGATTGTTCTGGGTCAACCTTCCAAGGTACTCTGTAGGCCCTTTCATAGATTCAGGTTTCTTTTCTTGGGACTATAGTTATAAATGTTTATTCTACCCTTTGTTTTGTTTTTCTCCTTCTGATACTCCAATTACTTGTATGCTGCTTTTTCTTTACCTGTCTGTTTCAGTCACTTTCTCTCTGACCCTTTTACTTATATCTCTAGTTTACTTTTATTCTCTTGGTTGTTTTACTGTTTTTCTTCCATACATACTAGGTTTTACTATCATTCTTACTATCACTCTTCTGTACTAATTATTAAATTTTCATTTGCATTTCTTCTTCTTTGGATACCACGTAGTTTAGCCTGCATTTCTAAGATGACTTTGTGTTCTTTCCCCCATTTCTATTTTTGTTTTTGAATTTTTAATTCAGTGTGGTTTTACACATATTGAAGTGCATGTTTGAGGATATTTACTAAAGTTCAGTGTAGCTTTTGCCTCATGGTTTTTGGGGGAGAGAAGAGAAGGAATATTCATCTGTTGTTTTAATCTGCACTTTGTTTTCTTCTTATAGTAGCTTTGCATGTATTTAATATATTTCAGTTTATTCAGCTCATGGATTTGGAGTGATATACAAGATTTATAATTCAAGGGCATCCTATTCTGTGTAGCAATGTGCAGGCTATTTTATTTTTTGGTGGTGGGGGAAGAGTTGGGAGTACTCTGATTTTTTTTGTTCTTTTTTGTCTTGAAGAACCTATCAAATTTTCATCGATTGCTTAATTTCTCCTGTAGCAACCAGTGTTCAAATAATGCCTCTTCTTCCCTTTTAACCTTATTTTCTACCCCAGAAGTAATTCCATCTCAAATAGTTTGCACTAGGTCCCTTTCCTCAGTACTCTACCAGGACTTTTAAAAAATTCACTTTACCATTTATAAAGAATTCATTTAAAGATAAGAAAGGAAGAGACTATATTATTTAATTTTTTAAAGATTGAGACTATTATAAAATAGTTTTAGTAAAAATAAATTTTAAAAAGTAAAAAAAGTAAAAGTATACCTTTATTTGAAGGATAATTGTGTGAAAATTCTTATCATCATCAAATACTGCTGATAAGCTTGGACCAGATCCACAAGTTTTTTCTTCAAGTTTCTTGTTAATGTAGGGGCTGGTGAAAGCATCAAAATATGTATCAGGCACGAGATTAGGAACTGACAACACAGTGTTTTGAAAATGATTGATTGCCCCTGAAATTCCATCCTGTTAGAGAGAAAAACAAAAACGTAAGTGTGTACACACATATGGTTATATTCATGAATGTTTTTGAATTTTCTAAAATGCTAAAATAAATAAGAATAATTTATTCAACCATGCCAGATTCTGTGTTGATTCTGACTACATGAAGAATCAGAAGACACAGTTTAAAATACCTATGTGGGGAGTAGGGTCTTTAGGAAATAGGGAGGGTGTTGAGGCTTTCAAGGCCCGTCACTTGGAGCTAAAGGAGAGCAGCTTGCTGAAGAGAGCCTTCTGTGCCATCTGCTGCACAGGGGCATCTGCCTTCCATGTGAGGGACATGAGACATCTGGCCAAGAAGGGACATGAAAGCCCAGTGCCTCTCTGTGTGGGAGCTCCTGAGCAAAGCTTCAACCACAGGGACCTCAACAGTGTGCCTGTCCTTGTAAATATCCTAAAATAGACTATCTGATAAATCACAGAATCATGGACTGCTGAAATTGGAGGCTATCTTAAAACTCACCTGTCTTCTCATCTTGTAGATGCATAAACTGACCCCTAGAGACATAAGTGATTTTCCCCAAGGTCAAATAGCTCACTAATTATAAAGCCCAGACTAAAATCTAGAGATCCTAATTACTAGTGTTTTTTGTGCGAGGAGTATACCAGCTGCTTATTAAATCTAGATTCTGATTAGTTCACTAATCTATGCATGTACACAAATGTGGAAGCTGAATTCTAAGATGGCCCCGAAGATTCCCTCCCTCTATTGTGCACACCCTGTATAATCCCCTCCTCTTGAGCATGGGAGTGACCTGTGAATAAGAGGGGATACCACTCTCATGATTAGGTTACATTATGTGGAAAGTTGAAGGGATTCTGCAGATATAATTAAGGTCCCAAATCAGTTGACTTTGAGTTAATAAAAAAGGTGATTATCCTGCGTAAGGTTTGACTGATTCAAGTGAATGTCCTTAAAAGAGGGATTGGGCCCTTCCTGAAGGAGACTGTCCAGCTGGTCTTGAAGAAACAAACGTAAACTGCTTATATAGTTGACTACATGGCAAGGACCTAGAGGTGGTTTCTAGGACCTAAGGGTGGTCACCAGCTGATATCCCTCAAAAAACAGGGACTTCAGATTGTAGTTTCATAAACATGAATTTTTCTAACAGCCTGTATGAACATGGAAGTGGATTCTTCTCCAGTCAAGCCTCTGAGAAAACCTCATCCAGCCAATCCCTGACTGGCAGCCTGGAGAGGCCCTGACGCAGAGGGGTGGTTAAGCAGTACCCAGACTTCTGACCCGGAGAAACTGTGAGATAATAAATGGTTGTTGTTTTAAGCTGCCAAATCTGTGGTGATTTGTTATGTGTCAATAGATTACTAAAAGAACAAAATTTCCTCAGATGTAGCATACTTAAAAAGATTTCAGAAATGGTTCTTACACTAGAGTGACTTCTTAGACTCTCATTAGAGAGGTCTATAGTCAATTTTAAATTTTGAAGAGAATATGTTCTCTTGACGGTTATCCTACCAAGCCCCTAATCTGTCCCACATTAAAGTAAATGTGCTAAACTTTTAGATGGTTTTTATGACACTGTAATGCCATGCACAGAACGATGTTTTCTCTTTGTCTTAAGGTCACTTTGGAGGAGTGACAACAGCAATCCTGCCAGTCATTTGACAGTAAAACAGTTCATTTTCCAAAAAGGTGGTTATACATGATGTGACATAAAGAAACACACCAGAAAGTCTTCCAAAGAAGGCTCAAAAAACAGTGACTGGACCGTCAAAACCTGTGCCGTGGGAAACATGGGGATGAGAGATTCATCTTCTTCCTGCTTTTCCATCACAGGGACCCCCTGAAATAGCACATTTGCTGTGTTACAAAGATATAAGGGCCAAGGTGTAAAATAAAAAAAGCTGCATTGTAAGAGGCATACAAACTTAAGCATATACAATTAGCTGATTTTATGCTGTTGGCATGTCTTTCAAAGAATATTACCATAGAAATTAAAAAATAAAGGCAAATATTGAAAAACTATATAGCAGTGTAAAGCTTCGCTCCTTATAAAAACATTAGCAACAAAATGTAAAGGGAAAGAACAACTGTAAAAATACATCAGTGATATACATAGCAGACAGAAGGTTGATATTTAAGCAGAAATATATAAAATACACTCAATTGAAAAACATAATAATATAATAATAGATATGTAAATAGATATATACTAAAACAAAAATGTACTTAAATAGAAAAATGGGAAAAGGGCATAATCTGACATTTCTTAAACAGAATACACAACTGAGCAATCCACCTCCTCCCCCCTTTCTTCCTCAAGATAGTGTATTCAGTAGCTACATTTACCAAATATTTACTGCATGCCAGGCAGTGCTAAGTGTTTAGTAATTTTAACACCAACCATGAAGAAGGTATCATTCTTACTCCCACAAGAAAATAGGATCTACAGAAGGCAAGGCATTTCATCCTGGACACACTGGTTAGTAAGTGGCAGACCAAAACTCAAACTCAGGTTTCTCTGATCACCAGACCTATGCTCTTATCCCTGCACTGGGGTGTCAACTAAAGGAAAATGATATTTAAAAGCAGTGATATATGGCTTTACATCCACCAGATCGGCAAAGAGTAAAGTGATTGACAATATCTAGTGTGCATGTGGTTAAATGCTCTTCTCAAACATTGCTTGGAAGGTTCTAAATTGACACAAAACTTTCTGGAAAGTTATGTGTCAGCATCAAAAGCCTTAACAAGTGATCATATTTCTGACCCAACAATTCCATATCTAGGGATTTCTTCTAAGGGGAAAAAAAGTCAAAGATGTGTGAAAAATGTGCAGCCAGGGACATTCTTTGTGCATTATTTGTAGTAGTGAGAAAGTGATCAATAATACAAACAAAATTCCTTACAAGATGTATAGTAAGTACATTTCTATGGGAGAATACTATTTGGAAAAATGTATATTAACTCATGAGATTTTTTCACAATACATTGTTAAATAGAAAAAGAACATGATAAAGCAGCAAGTGAAGTATGTGACCTTTTCCCCTTGGAAATACTTAACTTTGGAGAGCAGAGGATGCTTTTCTTTGTGCATTTCTGTGTCCTTCCAGTTTTCTGCACTTAGTCTATATGACTTTTATCATTAGAAAAATAAGTGTGACAGTTTCAGAAAAAAAAGGAATTGAGAAAAGGAGAAGAGTCAAAGTAATGAAATGCAGTATGCAACCACAATTCACCATTTGGAGAAAAGAAAACTATGATCAGAAGAGTGTCAGTTCTTGAAACTGCATAGTTGGGTTTCTGGGGGAGGAAATTAAGATGTGAAGGAAGGAAGCTTGTTTTGTTATGTTTTTAGGTATCTGGTACAAACTATTATCCAGGATGAGGCAAGGGAAAGCTTATTAGGAAATAAGGCTATGAGATAATATTTTAGCTATGCTGTAATTCAGTCAAATTTGTACCACTTCCTCTCAAATATCTCAAATTACTATGTCTCTAAGATCAACATCCTCCCAAGAGGTTATTCACTCAAAGCACAAAGGTTTGCTTCTTATCTCTAAACCGTTGCTTACCTCTTTCATTTATACCACCTTCTCTGCTTCTCTCTGCCAGTTCATGCCCATGATAACCCCTCAACTGCATCTAGAACTCCACTGTAAAATCTTTTTGGCATGTGTTAGGTTCCTGTGAAAACTTTGTTTAAATGTAAACTTCATACCATACTGTCAGTTTTTGTCTTAATGAAACTGTAGATTTTTAAAAACAAAACAAAACAACTGTGGGAAACATGTAGGAGCTGAGGATGGCCTCTGGCTGACATCCAGAAAGAAATTGAAGCTGTTAGTCCCAGAGGTGCAAGGAAATGATTGCAAGTTGCCAGCAACCTGAGTGAGCTTGGAAGAGGATCCTTGGTTAGTTGAACCACTGATGAGAACCCAGTCCTGGCCCAGCTCTTGATTAAACCCTTGTGAGACCCTAAGTAAGAGACCCAGTTAAGCCACACTGGAACTCCTGACCCGCAGAAACTGTGAGATAATAAGTATTTTGTCTACCTGTCATCTCTCCTGAGCAGTTAGCTCTGTGCAATCCTTGCCCCTTTACCAGCCCTCTTCCTAAGAGCTTCTTTGTTAGGAATCTCTCACAGCGCCCGCCTTTCTTTTGTCCCAGAGCAGCCAGATACGGGTCCCTGCTTTCCACCAATGGCTGGAATCTCAGTCTTTCCAGGAATTCTGTCTGTCTTAGTTTTCCAACCCTATAATCTTGAGAGTATCATGCAAGCACCATGAAATGTAAGTTTGTGCTCCCAGAGCAGATCTCCGGAGTTAGGTATTCAGCAGTCCCAGGCCTCCACTCCCTCCCTGCTCCATTTCTCTTCCTCCCACCATTGAGCTGGGGTGGGGGAAGGGCTTGGGTCCTGCCAGGCCACAGCTTTGGTACATTATGCTGTTCTGTGAGGGCTGCACTTTTCTCCAGGTGTATGCAGTTTGGCGCAGTCCTCTTCCCTGTTGCTCTTTCAGGATTAGTTGTATTAATTATATTTTCATATTATATGTGGTTTTAGGAGGAAGCCTGTGTCTCACCTCTCACCCTGCCATTTTTAATCTAAATGTCTGTAACATTCTTTTAGAGAAATGTAAACATGATTGGAAAGTTTGGATTCCTAAAACTTTATCTGAAGTCTAATAAAATATGCTTCCCTTAATTTTTAAGAGAGTATAAAACAAAGGCACAATAAGTACCATAACCACTATTTCAAATCTTCAGATTATTTGGAAAAAGAAAAAAAAAGTATTCCTAATTAGAAATCATTTTCTTTCTCACAATTAGATGAAACCTAAATTCCTTTCCTTTCCTTTATTCTCTAAAATGTAACAAAAAGTATACATTAAAAAATAAAATACCTGGACAAAGGTAAGAATCATAGACTCCATCCACAGCCTACTTCACATGATATGCACAATGTCCACAAATGCTGTCTTTGTCGAAAGCATGTTTCTCTTTCATATAAAGATAAAAAGAAAAGCTTCTAGGTCGTGGGCTATGAGGGAAAGAGATGTTTCTTATGCTTTGATGTTACAGGTAGCTCTTCATTACGGAGACTTCTGGTAGTGTAATAAAGGCTTTGGTAAACTGAGCCTGAATATTTAATAACCAGCTTCTACATGGAGGCTTTGTAACTTTTCTGACCTTGGCACAGCAGAGCAAATGTGCATTATGAACAAATAACAAAGCTTATTACTTTAGTGTAGAGACGTCAGTATTTAAAGATATGTCACTAAAAGGGAAAGCATGATTTCTACATTCCTTAGCAGCTTTCTGTTAATAAATGTTTCTAAAACACTGACTAACAAGAAATAGGATGAAATGATCCATTCATAGTTAAATGCAACATACAAATTTGGTTACAAACTTTTATGCAGAATTATAGCCTAATGAATGATATTCAAAACTGCTATGGTGTCTTATGTTAATTTTGAAGTTAAAGGTAAATCGAAGTGAAGTTTGAAAAAATATGTTATTTGCATGTAAAGAATTTAACTGAGTTTCAAACTTTGGCATTCTAGACATACTAATTATTATTTTTTTAAATGTGTCAAGTCTTTCTTAGGAAAATAAAAGTTTTTGATAACATTTTAAATGCATGTATCAAATATTCAAACAACCAATGGAAATATAAAAGAGATTATAAAATTCACCCCAATAAACCACCCACATATTATCACTGGCAAACTCCCTTTGTGACCTCTCTCTGTGCATAGATAGATGTAGGCATATACACATATGGGCATATACAGATCGACATAAACATCTCTGCATTAAAGTCATGCCAGTGTGCATAATGCTGTGTGACCTGCTATTTTTCTCTCTCCAAAAAATTCCACAACCATTTTTCTAAGTCAATAAAAATTAATTTTTTCATTTGATACAGCACTCACTTGTACTGACTTGCTTTTCCAATTTCTTGATGATAGACATTTAGTGATCAATCTTTTGTAGCACAATATTAAAATATTATTTATCAATTGATTTATAGCTCATCTCTTCCCAAAAAGAATTTATGGTAGCTTACAGTAAGAATACAAATGAAAGAAAACATGATTTAATTCCAAAGAAACCAAACAAAAAACTAGGAACTAACAAAGAAATGCAAGAGAAAAATACTAAATTCTCTGTAAGTGGTGTTTTCAAAGTCCTTACTTGAAGCTCGCAAAATTCATTCCTAAGACACCCATTAAAAAAGAAACAGAAAACTACAAAATAAAAATAAATACTAAAAACCAGGATCAGTAGCCCATTGCTAGAATCTACAAAGACTCTCCATTAACTTTAAAACAAACTGAATTAGAAAAATAAGACCACACAGATATCACCACAGGTGACACAAGAAACAGAAGATATTCTGAATTTAAGAAAACAACATGCCAGTGTCTGCAAAGACACATAAAGGCTGGCAAGCACAGCTGTCTCTAGCTAAGGCAAGTGGAGAACTCTGGAGATGCAGAAGGGGCAGTCATATTCATGTTCTTTCATTTCATTTGTATTTCTCCTACAAAAATGTATTTCCTCTTGAAAACAATTTGTTATAATTTCTAAAAATTAATAAGCCCACCACAGAAAAATTCAGGTCATAAAATTACTAATAAACTGATAGCCCAAATTTTCATGAAACTGTATATGTATTTGAATGACTGGAAACACGTAATTATTTTCTTCTTTCTCCTTCCTAGACTTTCTTCCATTGTCCTACCATAAACATGTCGTATAAGCAGAAAAGCTCATTCCTCAAAATAAGTATAACTAAAATTAGTAAAAAAATAAAATAAAAAAGAGCACAATGTAAAAACTTACTGATTCGATCAAAATTCCATTCAAAGCAAAATGTATAAACTACTTAATTCATTTTCCATTATTTCATTAAAAGAGGAAAAACACAGGTAAATTAAGTCAGCTTGAAAAGTTAGCCAGATTTAAAAATCAATGGGAAAAACCTAACCAAGGAAGTGAAAGACCTATAACCTGAAAATTACAAAACACTCTTAAGAGAAATTAAAGAGGACACTAATAAATGGAAATTCATCCCATGCTCTTGGCTAGGAAGAATTAATATTGTCAAAATGGCCATCCTGCCTAAAGCACTCTACAGATTCAGTGCAATCCCTATCAAAATACCTACAGCATTCTTCAATGAACTACAGCAAATAGTTCTAAAATTCATATGGAACCACAAAAGACCCCGAATAGCCAAAGCTATCCTGAGAAGGAAAAATAAAGCAGAGGGAATTATGCTCCCTGACTTCAAACTCTACTACAAAGCCACAGTAATCAAGACAATTTGGTACTGGCACAAGAACAGACCCATAGACCAGTGGAACGGAATAGAGAGCCGAGATGTAAACCAAGTATATATGGTCAATTAATATATGATAAAGGAGCCATGGATATACAATGGGGAAATGACAGCCTCTTCAACAGCTAGTGTTGGCTAAACTGGACAGCTACATGCAAGAGAATGAAACTGGATTACTGTCTAACCCCATACACAAAAGCAAACTCGAAATGGATCAAAGACCTGAAGGTAAGTCATAAAACCATAAAACTCTTAGAAAAAAATATAGGCAAAAGTCTCTTGGACATAAACATGAGCAATTTCTTCATGAACTTATCTCCCCAGGTAAGGGAAACAAAAACAAAAAGAACAAGTGGGACTATATCAAACTAAAAAGCTTCTGTACAGCAAAGGACACCATCAGTAGAACAAAAAGACATCTTGCAGTATGGAAGAATATATTCATAAATGACATATCCGATATGGGGTTGACATCCAAAACATATAAAGAGCTCACACACCTCCACAAACAAAAAGCAAATAAGCCAATTAAAAATGGGCAGAGGAGCTGAAGAGAAACTTCTCCAAAGAAAAAATTCAGATGGCCAACAGGCACATGAAAAGATGCTGCACATCGCTAATCATCAGAGAAATGTAAATTAAAACCACAATGACATATCACCTCACACCAGTTAGGATGGCCGCCATCCAAAAGACAAACAACAACAAATGTTGGTGAGGATGTGGAGAAAGGGAAACCTTCCTACACTGCTGGTGGAAATGTAAAATAGTTCAACCATTGTGGAAAGCAGTATGGTGTTTCCTCAAAAAACTCAAAATACCATTTGACCCAAGAATTCCACTCCTAGAAATTTACCCTAAGAAATTCAAAATACCATTTGACCCAGGAATTCCATTCCTAGGAATTTACCCTAAGAATGCAGCAGCCCAGTTTGAGGAAGACAGATGCACCCCTATGTTTATTGCAGCACTATTTACAATAGCCAAGAAATGGAAGCAACCTAAGTGTCCATCAGTAGATGAATGGATAAGGAAGATGTGGTACATATACACAATGGATATTATTCAGCCATAAGAAGAAAACAAATCCTACCATTTACAACAACATGGATGGAGCTAGAGGGTATTATGCTCAGTGTAATAAGCCAGGCGGAGAAAGACAAGTATCAAATGATTTCACTCATCTGTGGAGTATAAGAAGAAAGAGAAAACTGAAGGAGCAAAACAGCAGCAGACTCACAGAACCCAGGAATGGACTAACAGTTATCAAAGGGAAAGGGACTGGGGAGGATGGGTGGGAAGGGAGGGATAAGGGGAAAAAAGGGCATTACAATTAGCACACATAATGTAGCGGGGTGGGGGGACATGGGAAAGGCAGTATTTACAGAGAAGACAAGTAATGATTCTATAGCATCTTACTACATGAATGGACAGTGACTGTAATGGAGTATGTGGGGGGACTTGATAACAGGGGCTCCAGTAACCCTAATGTTCAAGTGATTGTACATTAAGAATACCAAAATAAAAAAAACAATGGAATACAAGGGAGAGGAAACAATACATTACAAAAAGGAATTTATACAATTGATAACCATTTAAAAAAGAAATCTAAGGTATGTTTTAAAATAGTACCAAAGCCCTGAACAAATATAATCAAGGAAAAAGTAAAAAGTCAAATAAATAAAACTAGAAAGGAGAAATATTCAAAGAGCAAAATCTCTGTTAATGGATCTTTGAATTCATCCCCCATTTCTCTCTTATCCAGTCCGCCCACATTGGTCTCCTTGTTCTTTCTCACGCATGCGATGCACATGCTTGTGATCACACTTGATTTTTCCCCTACCTAAAATTCTCTCCCAGGATATCAGCCTAATTCACTCTCTTTATTCAAAGTCATTTTTGAGTGGAGCCTCACCTAACTGCCCTACTTAAAATATGTATGCATGTATGTATATACATGATATGTGTTATATATATATGTGCATGTTATATATACATGCTTGCATATAAAACACACACACTTTCATATAGGCAAATAAAAAAGATCATATATTTGATATGTAGGTTTCCTTTTAATCTGAGATTTGTTAAAATGAGTTTATCACATAAATACTGCGATACATGCTCTTTTTCTTAACCACATATAACAAAAAGCACTAGAAATCACTAAACATTTTTGAAAAATACTATTTTCATCAACTATGGTATCCAGTAGATAGATATAAAATGATACACCTAAAATCAACATGTATTTAACTTTATTAACTTTTTATTTTTCTACCAAAATGAAATATGAAACACTTTTTTTAATTTACTAAATATTTAGTGATTACATGAACTGGAAATGGTGCTTCAACACAGGAGGCATAGGTGAGAGCAAAGATGAATCCCTGCCTCCAAGAGCTCACAACACATGCAGAAAATGAAAAACCCCACGTCTTTATATCTGTGAGGCAGTGCATTGTGGGACGGACTGCATGAGAGTATAAACCCATGCAGCATGTTGAGGGAAAATCACACTGAGGAAGAAACATTTCAACTGAGACCTGAAGGAAGGCCAATGAAGCAGTGTTCTGGGCAAAAGTTTTGTGTACTGAACAGCTATGTGCATTACATAAAATCTCCCTGCAAATCTCTATTTCCTTAGTATAAACAACTAGACATTAAATCACCAGATTAATGGGCATGACCACTTTGACAGTTTTTGATGCATACAATCTAATGTCCCAACACTGAGTTCGTCTCAAGATATAACCTCACCAGCAAAGTATGGAAATATATATCTTACTGTTCTGTCACCAACACCGGCTATTGTTTTGACCTTGATTTTTAAAATTATTCTATGAGAATGCAATCATTATTAATAAATCATAAAATATGTGTAAGTCTAAAAAATTATTAATGGGCTTACATCTCCCAAATTTCCACCATCTAGGAATTACTACTTTAAACATTTTATTACATACTCAAGAGATTCTTGTACATATACACATAAAAGTTATCACTGCCCTTCCTTGTGTTATGTTGTTTGTCACTTAATATAAACATTTTCTAGAATAATAACTATACATCTACTTCATATGCTGAACACAGTCCCATTATAGGCTACAGTAAGTTTAACCAATTCCACAACATTAATTTTTCTGCAGTTTCATTATTATGTGTATAAGTATAGATTTTTTAAAACCTAATTATCTTTCTTGTGGATTACTGAGGTTCTTAAATCAGTGGATCAATGTGTTTCAGTGGTTCTTAAAATTTTTCAGCCATTATTGCCTCAAAATTGTCACTGCATAATTTTCTTCCTAGTATTCTAAGGCCCAAATTAAATCATCTTGCAGGTCTTCTAGGTTTTTGACTTTTTTCTGAATTTTCTGTATTTTTGTCTCTCTGTTTTTCATTCTAGATCATTTCTAAGGACCTACGCTGCAGTTTAGAATATGCCAAACATATGTTATCTCCTTATAAACCTATCCTTTGAGCTCTTAATGCCAACTTTGATTTTAATTATAATTTCAGGTGGGCTTTTCTGCATGATTATCACATTACCTTTCATAGTTGCCAGATTTTACTTAAACTTTTAAGCTTGGGCTTTACCTCCACTAACATAAAAAACATAACAGTTTGATATTCTAACTATCTGGAGTGTCAACGGACTGTTTCTGCTGTATTCGGTTTCTGTTGATTGTGGCTGATGCTGTCTAGACTCGTTGTATATCTCATTATCTTTGGTGGTTTGTTGAATGTTTATTTGATAAGTTACTTTTAGAAGTCATTTGAGATACAGAAAAATTATAGATTCCTTTGGAGGAAAACCTTCATTTCTTCTGTTAGCCAGGTGGCAGTAGTGGCCGTCTGAGACCAAGAAATTATTTAAAGTTTGGAGGATTTTGTAAATGACCACTCAGTAACATTCCACTTTCCCTATTCCAGAGAGCAGCCTTCCAGAGTTCTAGGCCATAATTAGGGTTCCTCACTTTGAATAGGGACTGAACTTTATTCTCTGCTTCACACTCTATCAAAATTCCAGCTTTACAATTTAGTTGTTCACTACAGCAAAGATTCCCTGGGAATACCTCTTTCAGCTCTAACACTCTCTGAATGGTGTGGTATTTCCTTATTGTCTTATTAACTACATGATTCATATAAGAAAATGTTTTGCATTTGTCCCACTTTTTTTTTACATTGTCTTTTCAGGGTGATTGGTCTGCATTATCAATCTATCATTCTAATAAACAAAAGATTCCCCACACTTAATTCCAAATTGTTTGCAATTAATTTTATTTCTAGTTGTGATTGTTGTTTTACTATTACAAATGAGGCCATCATGAACATTACTTTAAATATATATTTGTGTTCTTTCAGTTATTTCCTTATATTCCTACAAATAAATTGTGTTCAAATGGTATGCATTTTAAGGCCTTGACCTGTATCACCAACTTACCTTCCAGAAACAGTCTCTGTTTATTCTCCTTTAAGATTTTCATCAAAAAGTCAATCATCCTCCGTTCTCCTCCCCACCTCACATACACAGATAGTTGCACATATAACTGGGTAATGACTTCATTTTTGGCAGCTTAATAGTCCTATAAATATAAATACATATCTTCTTTGGAAGTGTTTATTTATTTCACTTCCAGTGAGACTGAGCATATGTTTACTCATGTTTATTGAATTACTTCATCAAATTTTCTTAATCATTCAGTGAGTAGTCAATGGATAATTTTATTCCTGCTTGTACTATTAAAGATTAGTAGATACAAATATAATTATAAATAAAAAGGCAAAAAATAAAGTAAATGTAGTCAGAGGAAAAGTAGCATGAAAATATGAGGTTTTAAAACAGAAATAAGACCAGAATTAACTATCTAAAGCAAGAATCAGTAAACTATTGCCAGGAGTCAAATCTGACTCACAACTTGCTTTTATAAATAAAGTTTTATTGAAACACAACTGTGCACATTCATTTATGCACCATTAATTTCTGCTTTCACATTGTAACACTAGAACTGAGAAACTACCACAGACATTGACCACAATGCCTAAAATATATGGATCAAGAGTGACTGGTCTTAAACTCTCCTAAATGTGAAAGACAAGAAACTTTGTACTGAACTCCATCACAACTCACCATTATCATAAATATTGATCTGGATATTATTTAACATTGCTTTACAATTATATATGAAAGATAAATGGTATAACTGTTGAAGAGGAGAACAAAGCTATTGGTTGCACCAAATATTTAACAAAAGAGAAAAAAAGGTAGAATTAGTAAGATAATACAGTCTTTGAGAATATTAATATAAACAAAAACCCATAGCTTTCCTTTACATTTTCCTTAATCAGTTACAAAATCTTGTATATGAATGTTCATAGTAACAGTATTCATAGTAGCCAAAAGAAGTTAAATAACTACCTAGTTAGAAGGTAAATATGGTGAAAATCTCTTTTCAATAGCCATAAACACATAGGCTATCCAAGAAGAACCGTAAGAAAATAAATAGCTTCTTTACAAATAAAATTTCAAAGTGAATAAAGACACACACCAATTTTTGGATTGTAGAAGACTATCACCAATACAGCAATTCTTTCTCAGAATATTTACAGAGGTTGAAAACAATTTCAGAATTAAAAAAAGAAATTGTTTAAAACAAACAACCATTTTATTACCTAACAAATGAATTTAAGTTGTATCTAGACTAATTTGGTTTGAAAGCTAACTAAATTTAGGGGAAAAAAATGATAGAGAGCCATTGCCCTACGAGATATTAAAATATATAAAAAACTACAATGAATAAAACTGGTGATAGGATCTACAAACCAATCAATGGACAAATGGACAATCCTAAAAAGAGGCCTGGAATATATAAGAATGTAGCAAATGACAAAAGATGCGATAGAATTTGGAGATTAATCAATGACTATTGATTACATAAAAATATTGAGCTACACAAAAACTAGAGTTGTTATAGCATCACCTTCTTAAAATATGTATGCAAACAATGTAAAGATGGACTGAAGAATTAAAAGCAAAAATGAAACAGTGTGCTAGAATTTGGTCTCCTATCAAAGGCTGAGCAGGTGACAATTTAGAGAACCTGATTCTCTCTATACTGAGCCTGCCATATAGCAGGAACTCAACAAGTGTGTGCAGTAAACTAATAAATGTACTTACTCTTTTTATAACTAATTTATTGATTCATTCATTATAATAAAACATAACCTGCATCTACAAAATCTTCATTAATCAAACCTTATTGAGCTCTGAAGGAAACTGGGATTCCAAAAATATGGAGTAGATTTCTGATCAAAATCTAGCTTGTAACAAATGATATAAAGAGATTTTTTTTAATAAGGTACTTTATCTCATCTTCTGTAGTAATTAGTAATATATAACATTTGAAATTGCCAACTATGAATTTGAAATTCCCAATCTTGGCAGTGAAAGGTAGAATTCAATAGCACATTATTTTAACTATCAACACAGATATCATTAGAACCAGATACCTTTACAATAATATTTACATCAAAGGAGGAATAGCTGCTGCTCCCAATTCCTTTGGACCTCTGCTTTCATACTTTGAGTCCTCCATTAAATGGGTGTAGGTCAAAAATTATAAAATTTTGGCTTTCACATTGCTATTACTTCCTTTAGATTATAGACATATAGATTTTCCTAATGTGATAACTTGATATTTGTTTGTGTAAAAAATATTAATAAGAACTTAATAGGCACACAAGATGTTGCATAAAGTAATATCACTAACTGTGCAATTTGGTTATTTTTCATTACTGATGAGCTGTTAATTAACATTGAATATAAAAATTTGTTCCTTAAAATAACAATAAGGTGGTTCATTGTTAACATTTGTAAACTATACTAATTTTATAAAATTACTAGGAATTTTAAATAATGACTATTA
Source organism: Smutsia gigantea (assembly GCA_032199065.1). NCBI lineage: Eukaryota > Metazoa > Chordata > Mammalia > Pholidota > Manidae > Smutsia > Smutsia gigantea. The sequence continues at coordinate 62,993 of JAVSCE010020293.1, read as the reverse complement.
TTTATTATCTCCATTAATGGTCAATAGTCATCATTAATTCCTAAGTTTTAATCAACCATCAAAATTTAAACAGGTTATATGTTATCTCAGCTGGAATGTATTTTAAAATTTCACTAAAATTACTCGGTTTTTTTATTTAACATATTCCCACTGCAGAATTTTGTATTATATATGTTTAAGATGAGGCACATTATATATTTATTATTTTCTTCATAAATCATCCCCTTCCCTCAGTTCCTTTTCAGTGGTTATTCTTTCCTGAACTGACTCCAATTTTCTGACATATTTTCAATATTGCACTACCAGAAAATTATGTGATGTTCATGCAAGGTGCAGCTGTTCAGGGCAGAGTTTATACTAAGGCAGTCAGACCCATACAACATCTGGTAGGAACTAAGGTCCTTCAGTATTCCACACTGGCCTCTTCTGTAGGTCTAATTTCCTCTGAAGACAATAAATACACTGAGGTTGAGAAGAAGGAGTAGTGGAGAAAGGAAACATTAGAGTGGCTTGGTCATGCAAACACAGAGAATAAAGAAAGCAAAAATCACTAATAATTAATGCTTTTGTTCTTTAAAGGATAGTTTAATGATGAATGTTCCTGAAACTTTTTTCTTTCTAATCACTGTTATTATGCATACAAAATTACTTATTAGGATTGTTACAAGTTTCAAATATTATTATGTGGCTTTTTGTTTATAGCTATGAAAAGTTGTTCCCTTTCTGCTGTTCACCTCTCTGTATTTTGAACTACCAAACATATACTCCCCAACCATATCTTTGTAACAAGCAACTGAATTTCTCTTTAACCTTTTTACCCTTTGCTAACACCTCACAAGCACAACATGCGCATACACAAACATACACTCCCGCACTTCCCATGATTGTCCCGTCTCCTCCATGTTCATTGTTGTTGCCGCCATCTCAGTGGCTCACGCCCACATGTGAGAAGAAAAGGCGCATCCAAATCCATGCAGCCTCTTTTTCTCAGGAAAAAAAAACTTTATATGAGTTTTCCTGTTACACTGAAACTTTTAAACATCAATTTTTCATCTTGTAATACAGCTGGACTTCCACGAGACATAAAGTTGAGGAAGATAAAAAGATGTACATTCCACACAATATTTAGTATCAGTAGAAATAAGCTAATAAAGTTCCATAAGGGTAAGAATCATATCTGACTTTCCCCTCCAGTGCCTGACCAATGTGAGCTGTTTTAAAAATGTTTGTTCAAAAAATAACTTTAAGGAGACCAATGAATTGCTAACCAAATGCAAAATTAAATCAGCTACCCACAAAGAGTACAGAATATGACACCTAACATATAAAGCATGGAGGAGGAAGAAAAAGAATGGAGAGAAAAAAGAATCTTTAGATTGTGTGTACAATCACTAATAAATGAGTTAAGTTAGACTGTTACATAGTAAAGAAACTGCCCTTGAATCTTTGGTAACCATGAATCCAAAGCCTGCAACGGCAATAAGTACATATCTGTCGATAATCACCCTAAATGTAAGTGGACTGAATGCACCAATCAAAAGACATAGAGTTGCAGAATGGATTAAAAACCAAGACCCATCTATATGATTCCTACAAGAGACTCATTTCAAACCCAAAGACATACACAGACTAAAAGTAAAGGAGAGATTCCATGAAAACAATAGGGAGAAAAAAAACAGGAGTTGCAATACTTGTATCAGACAAAATAGACTTCAAAACAAAGAAAGTAACAAGAGACATAGAAGGACATTATATAATGATAAAGGGGTCAGTCCAACAAGAGGATATAACCATTACAAATATCCATGCACCCAACATAGGAGCACCCAAATATGTGCAACAAATACTAACAGAATTAAAGGGGGTGATAGAATGAAATGCATTCATTTTGGGAGACTTCAACACACCACTCACTCCAAAGGACAGATCAACCAGACAGAAAATAAATAGACAGAGGCACTGAACAATGTATTAGAACAGATGGACATAATGGACATCTACAGAACACTCCATCCAAAGGCAATAGGATACACATTCTTCTCAAGTGCACATGGAACATTTTCCAGAATAGATCAAATAATAGGCTACAAAAAGAGTCTCAGCAAATTCAAAAAGATTGAAATTGTACCAACCAGCTTCTCAGATCACAAAGGTATGAAACTAGAAATAAATTGTATGAAGAAAATGAAAAGTCTCACAAATGCATGGAGGTTTAACAACATGCTCATAAATAATCAATGGATCAATGACTAAATTAAAACAGAGATAAAGCAATATATGGAGATAAATGAAGACAACAGTTCAATGCCCCAAATTCTGTGAGATGCAGTGAAGGCTGTTCTAAGAGGAAAGTATATAGCAATTCAGGCCTAATTAAAGAAGAAAAAACAATCTCATATGAACAGTCTAAATTCACAATTAATGAAACTGGAAAAAGAAGAACAAATGAGGCTCAAAGTCAATAGAAGGAGGGACATAATAAAGATCTGAGAAGAAATAAGTAAAATCAAGAAGATTAAAACAATACAAAGAATCAATGAAAACAGGAGCTGATTCTTTGAGGAAATAATCAAAATAGATAAACCCCTAGCCAGACTTATCAAGAAAAAAAGAGAGTCCACACACATAAACAGAATCAGAAATGAGAAAGGAAAAATCACTACAGACACCACAGAAATACAAAGAATTATTAGGGAATACTATGAAAAATTATGTTAACAAGCTGGATAACCTAGAAGAAATGGACAACTTTCTAGAAAAAATACAATCTTCCAAGACTGACCCAGCAAGAAACAGAAAATCTGAACAGACAAATTATAAGCAATGAAATTGAATCAGTAATCAAAAAATTACCCAAAAACAAACATCCCAGACCACATGGCTTCACCACTATCAGACATTTAGAGAAGACCTAATACCCATCTTCCCTAAAGCTTTCAAAAAAGTAGAAGAGGAGGAAATACATCCAAACTCATTCCATGAACCAAACATCACTCTAATATCAAAACCAGGTAAAGACACCACAGAGAAAATTACAGACCAATATCCCTGATGAACATAGATGCAAAAATACTCAACAAAATATTAACAAACTGAATTCAAAAATAAATCAAAAAGATCATACATCATGTTCAAGTGGGATTCATTCCAGCGATGCAAGGATGATACAACATTCAAAAATCCATCAACATCATTCAACATCATCCATTACATCAATAAAAAGGAGGACAAAAATCGCATGATCATCTCCATGGATGTTGAAAAAGCATTTGACAAAATTCAACACCCATTCATGATAAAAACTCTCAACAAAATGGGCATGGAGGGCAAGTACCTCAACATAATAAAGGCCATATATGACAAACCCACAGCCAACATTATGCTTAACAGTGAGAGGTTGAAAGCTTTTCCTTTAAGACTGGGAGCAAGACAAGGATGCCCACTCTGCCCACTTCTATTCAACATAGTACTGGAGGTCCTAGCCACAGCAATCCGACAAAGAAATAAAGGGCATCCAGATTGGTAAGGAAGAAGTCAAACTGTCCCTGTTGGCAGATGACATGATATTGTACATAAAAAACCCTAAAGAATCCTCTCCAAAACTACTAGATCTAATATATGAATTCAGTTAAGGTGCAGGATACAAAAATAATACACAGAAATCTGCTGCATTCCTATACACTAATGATGAACTAGCAGAAAGAGAAATCAGGAAAACAATTCCATTCACGGTTGCATCAAAAAGATAAAATACCTAGGAATAAACCTTACCAAGGAAGTGAAAGACTTATACTCTGAAAAGTACAAGACACTCATGAGAAAATTAAAGAACATACCAATAAATGGAAACATATCCCATGCTCATGGATAGGAAGAATTAATATTGTCAAAATGGCCATCCTGTCTAAAGCAATCTACAGATTCAGTGCACTCTCTATCAAAATACCTATGGCATTCTTCAATAAACTAGAACAAATAGTTCTAAAATTCATATGGAACCACAAAAGACCCCAAATAGCCAAAGCAATCCTTAGAAAGAAGAATGAAGATGGTGGCATTGTGCTCCCCATTTCAAACTCTACTACAAAGCCACAGTAATCAAGACAATTTGGTACTGGCACAAGAACAGACCCATAGATCAATGGAATAGAATAGAGAGTCCAGATATAAACCCACACATATATGGCCAATTAATATATGATAAAGGACTCATAGACATACAATGGGGAAATGACAGCCTCTTCAACAGCTGGTGTTGGCAAAACTGGATGGCTACATGTAAGAGAATGAAACTGGATTACTGTCTAATTCCATACACAAATGTAAACTTGAAATGGATCAAAGACCTGAATGTAAGTCATGAAACCATAAAATTCTTAGAAGAAAACATAGGCAAAACTCTCATGAATATAAACATTAACAACTTTTTCATGAACATATCTCCTTGGGCAAGGGAAACAAATTCAAAAATGAACAAGTGGGACTACATCAAACCAAAAAGCTTCTGTACAGCAAAGGACACCATCAGTAGAACAAAAAGACATACAACAATATCAGAGAATATATTCATAAATGACATATCCAATAAGGGTTGACACCCAAAATATATAAAGAGCTCACACACCTCAACATCCAAAAAGCAAATAATCCAATTAAAAAATGGGCAGAGGATCTGTACATACACTTCTCCAAAGAAGAAATTTAGATGGCCAACAGGCACATGAAAAGATGCTCCACATCGCTAATCACCAGAGAAATGCAAATTAAAACCACAATGAGATATCACCTCACCAGTTAGGATGGCCAACATCCAAAAGACAAACAACAACAAATCCTGACAAGGATGTGGAGAAAGGGGAACCCTCCTACACTGCTGCTGGGAATGTAAATTATTTCAACCATTGTGGAAAGCAATATGGAGGTTCCTTAAAAAACTAAAAATAGAAATACTAGCTGACCCAGTAATTCCACTCCTAGGAATTTACCCAAAGAAAACAAGATCCCTGATTCAAAAAGACATATACACCCCTATGTTTATTGCAACACCATTTACAATAGCCAAGACATAGAAGAAACCTAAGTGTCCATCAGTAGATGAATGGATAAAGAAGATGTGGTACATATACACAATGGAATATTATTCAGCCATTAGAAGAAAACAAATCCTACCATTTGCAACAGCATGGACAGAGCTAGAGGGTATTGTACTCAATGAAATAAGCCAGGCGGAGAAAGACAAGTGCCAAATGATTTCACTCATCTGTGGAGTATAACAACAAGGCAAAACCTGAAGAAACAAAACAGCAGCAGACTCACAGAACCCAAGAATGGCCTAGCAGTTACCAAAGGGAAAGGGGTTCGGGAGGGTAGGTGGGAAGGAAGGGATAAGGGGATTAATGGGTGTTATGACTAGCACACATAATATAGGTGGGGCACGGGGAAGGAAGTAGTACAGAGAAAACAAGTAGTGACTCTATAGCATTTTACTATGATGTTGGACAGTGACTATAATGTAGTATGTGGTGGGCATTTGATAATAGGGGGAAATGTAGTAACCACAATGTTGCTAATGCAAAACCTGAGTATAATATTGTATATCAATGATACCTTAATAAAAAAATAATAACTGTAAGAGATCTAATGAAGTCAAGACAAAATGGTTATTGAGAAACAGGTTGCTATAGTGATTACACTATAGCAACCTGAGTTCTAGAGGTATAGACTAGAATCCCATCTACATACTAGCCACTTACCATCTCAAGCAAGTTTCTGAACCTTTCAATACCTTGTAAACATCCTCCTCTGTAAAATGGAGGTAATAATAGTACCTATTTCATAGGATTACTTTGCGGATTACATAAGTTAATACATTTAGAATATTTAGCCCTTGGTAAGCATAGTATATATATTGTCTTATTTTTTTAATAAAGTTCTCAAACTTCCCTTAATTAAAACAAAAGGACTGATTCTTCCATACGACTCATTTGCCTATCATTTCTGTGGAGGATGGTTGTGTCTTTAGAGGTCATTCTTATTTCCCTAACATTTTATGGAAACCACGTTTTTTGAAATGAATTGTTTGCTGTGGGCTAAAATGGAGATACAAAAAAGGCAAAATGTAGTGGTAAGTGAACTAATGGAGGAGCACATTTACTGAAGCAAGTGAGCAAATGGACCAGAAAATTATGTAAAGTGAGTTACAAGATACTCTATTTAGCCTAGTGCATAAAACATGGGGTGAGGAGTTAGAAGATTTAGGTTTGAGGCCAATCCTGAAACATAGTAACTCCTTTATTTTGCACAAGTTAACCTTTATGGGTGTCTTTTTTTGTTGTTGTTTCTTTTTCATATGTCAATATGTCACAACTCTTAAAGGGTTCCTGTGGGAGTAAATAAAATAATTAAGCTACACATATGAACAAAAATTTTATTTCTATATACCAAATTTTGAATTCTTTATGTCAGATATACTGGTGTTTTTCTTTCAACTTTCCTATTTAATTGATTCCCCAACTAATCTTGAAACAATACTAACCCTTTTTTAAATATTATTCCGAACTCTTTTTAGACATATTATTTGCCACACTACATTGCAAATACCAGAGTTAATAGACTATAGAGTGCAGTTCTGTGAATCCAATTGTTATATTTCTTTACATAAGTCATTCATTTTTAATTAAACTTCTGGTCTGCAAACATATTACTGCAATTCAAAACAGAATGATTTTAGTGGTGTTTGATTTTCCTCGTCATGAATTAAATTGTATCAACTCTTGACGAATAGCACAATCCAATAGAAACAGGATGGGCAATCTGGGAACATACTATGATAGATTTGTTCATTCATCCAGCACTTGCCCACCTATTAAGTGCACCAGGCACTGTACTAGGAGCCAGGAACCTAAGTATAGACAAGACCATCCTGGCTGTGCCCTACACAGAGTGCAATCTAGTGAAGAAAATTTATAATTATATAAGATATTATGAAATCTATAAGAATAAATGCTACAATAATGCAGTACAGAGCATCCTTGGATGCCAAAAGAAAGAATAACTTGAGCTGAAAAAAAGTTCAGGGTGGGTCTGTGGAGGAAGTAACTTCATGCCGAGACCTGAAGACATTAGCCAGAGAGGAGTAGAGATTGTGTGGGAGAGTATGACACATTTAAATAAGTAAAACATCTGGCAAATTGGTAACATAAAAAGCAATGGGGAAACAACTCAAATAGGAATGTTGGAAACAGATTGTAGAGGTCCTGTAGACCTGTCTCAGGAACAGTGGAAATCCATTGAAATACATGAAACAAGAGCAGAGTTTGGTCAGTGTGTGTTGTAATAGGCTAGCTTTGACTGTTTTATAAAACATGGAGTTTTTGAAACTTTATGAAAGCTTTAAATGCAAGGTGGTTTTCAGAGAAATCAACTGGATCCTATTGCTGTATGCTAGGTGGGAAATGAACGTGGCTTTGGCAAGGATAATTGCCACGGAAAACTCATTTACAGAGAAGTCTTTGAGCTTGATGAGTCCCTCACTGATTCACCAGGCATTCATTTCACAAATACTGTTTAAGAGCTTACTTGGTTAGGCAATGAGCTGTTGCTGTGGGTGTGGCCTTAGACAAGCATGCATGCCTTCATTTGTTTACAGTTTAACAGAATAATTAGGTAGGAATTACTATTTTACAATTTGAGAATTAAATGGGTCCTTCCCTCACACCTTCCACCAAAATATATTTCTATCGAAGTGAATTTGTCTAACACAGTATTGGATAAGTGCGCCTGAAATTCAGAAGTCTGTGATTGACACACAGACTGGGGAGCCCTCAGCACATGTATGACAATTGACAATTCTAGGTAGAGAAGGGCCCAGTAACACCAAGAGAGGAACCAGGACAAAGGAATGAGGAATGTCAATGTTTAAGGGAGAGGGGAAGTTGTAGACTTTTAAAAAAGATGAGAAGTCATGGCTAGAAACAGAAACAATGTTAGGAGACTGTGGTCTCCTAGAAGCAAAAAAAAAAAAATCAAAAAGGAGAATGTGTTTAACAATATCACATGCAACTGAGAAGTCAAAAGGGGGAATTTTCTACAATACTGAATTTATTGGTACATAATCCTCTATGACTCTGTAGAAAACAGTTTTCATGAAATGGTAGATTGGACATGAGATTAAGTGGACAGAAGTTCAAATATTTTTCCCTACATTTAGTAAATTAATATCAATACTATGAATCTATAATATCAGAGGAAGTTACTTGATTCTAGACTAGATTTGCCTTTTGGACACAGAGCACATCGTAACTACCTGGTTGTTTTCACAATTGCTTTCCACCCCAGGTGTGCTTTAGTTTTTCCACATCGAGTATAAAGAATGGCATCTAGAACTGAACAGGAATCCAGTTATGATCTGACCTGCATGGAGTACAGTGGAACCATCACTTCCCTAACCTGTAAACTCCACTTTATTAGACACTGATATGACCAGATTTCTGATTGGCTTCTGCAGTAAGGACAGGCTGGTTCAAGGGGCGTCACATCTCACTGGTAATACGTAAGGAGCTAGTTGCCTGGTTATTGACTAAGTCTTTTGTATATTTATGCTCTTTTTCTATGATCCTTCACTTGTAAGTTATCATTTTCTTCCTAATTAAATATTTTTATTGCAAATGCAATCTTTTCTCAAACTAAGACCTCTTTGGAAAAATAATCCATTTATTAACAAAATGCGTAGTGCTGCTTACTATGCTAAGCAATGAGGAACTATTTTGCAGGCTTATTTTCTATCCTACCTTCACATTACCTATGAAAGTGATGAGCATGACATTTATTGTTCATCCAAATCATTAATGAAGACATTGACAAAGGGATGATCAAGGATGGAGCTCATAGCACAACATCAAGGATCACCCTTCTTATAGACGTCAATCCACTAAGCAGCATATTTAGCATGGAATCACTCAATCAATAAATTACTAACTTGCTTGCCTATGCTATCACATAAGATGCATGTCTCTGGACTGTTCAAAAATTCTGCATCAGATACTCTCAAATGCCTTGTTGGACACTCACTGAGTCACACCAATTCTATCATGTTTCTTTGCTTGACCTGTCTAGTAACAACAGACACAGTAACAACCATGATATGTTAGTAGGACATATTCACAGATTATTTTAGACAATACGGTATGATGCCTTAAGATAAAAAATGTATGTCACTGGACTATAATTGGCAGAGTTGCTTTTATTTCTTACATTGAAAAAAATGTAAAAAAATAAATTGAAACTCCAATCTTCCATCCCTCTGATGTCTACAATGTTACCTATAAATCCTATCAGTGTTCTGGGTTTCAACTCATCCAGGAAACACAAATGTATTTAGATACTATTTTTTGCTCACAAAGGTATGTTTAATTTTCATAGGCTTAAATTTTCTCTAACTACACTATTCCCGTTTATTTTCAAAAGAGAGAAATGAACTGATGGCCTCTCTTCAGCTGCTTTATATTAGAAATCCCTGGGATTTCATGCCATCTTATTGTGATGCTGAGGCCTTTTTTTCCTACAGTCCATTTAGAAAGATAGCACAAGCATTTTACACTAATATGCACTTGAATTCAAGTTTCAGGTATCTTTCCTAAGTTGCTTCTGCCTCAGAACAGTTTTTGTTATTGCAGAAATAACTTGAAAATCCATGATGGACTTATTGGGAAGACTATATTATATATTACTCAGTAGCCTTGCTTGAGCTTCTCAAAACCATTGCTCTGGATAATTAATAAATAAACCTGCCAATAAAATAATTCATGTGGAACAAACAACAAAGTAAACACATTTATTTGCCAAAATTTTCTAGCAAGAGTATTATTAAAGGAGACTCCATTATTTTCTTTTTTAGTATATGACACTTAGGCTTAGGATCCAAGTTACCTAGTCCATCACATGAAACACTTCTTTTCTGTTAGAATCATCAGAGGAAAGTATATTAAAAAGTATTATTAAAGACTGGTTTATCACTTGTTATGGCAATACACCTTTGAAGGACACAGGAATTATTTTAATTGGCTAAATTAGATGTTCTTTGTGTCCATATGGAGTGCTGAATTTAATGATTTGGTTGAATGGATATCAGTGTTTCTGTTCAATCTTTCAATTAAACTACTATTAATCTTACATTTTCTAAAGAAAGCTTAATAGCACAAGATAACTGTGATATCTCCAGGACATACAGTAAGGTCAATGGATATGAATGAGCTCACATTGTTTTTCTGAATAATTCACAGCAAAGAGAGAAGCTGGAAAATTGTAAGCTATACCAGTTTTTCTCCCTTTCAATCTCTTTGGACCAACACTAAAAGATATGTATCTTTCTTTTGTCACATTGTTATACCTGATACTCAGTTCCACTACTTCATAAGACTCATTTGTAAAATCACCAGTTAATTTCTTGTTTTGTCTGTTTTAACTCACAAAACTCAAGATAGCCTTTCAGCAAATGCCTTTCTATTTCTGAAAGTTCTATTACAAATAAAAATACCTTTGTTTTTTAAAACTAATTTAATGTAATTTGCACAAAGTTTTAATCACATATCTTCACACTAGGAAATAGACTGGGCATTGGTTTTCTTTTGAAATGATATTAAAATACAAAGCTATAAAATACCAAAATCATTTTATATTCCCAGAAAATTACAAAATTTTTAGAGTGCTTCAATTTGAAAATGATTGGGGTTCTAGAAACACAATTCAGAGAGGCTATAAAATTACAAGGACACTTAAGCATTTCTGTGAGCATTTCCATTCAAAGGGGATTGACCAGCATGGCTTGCTGAGCAATTTGCCTGGCATTCATAGAAGAGCCTTATTCTTTCAAACTGAAGAACTCTTAAAAATATGAAGAAACTCCAATAATTTTAAATTGCAGTATATACCATACATGCCCAGAAATCCCAATTTATTCTCTAAATAAAAACATTACAACTTTTAAAATATAAAAGGCCTACCTACAACTGAACAACAATCTATCCCTTCCAATTCAAATAGCAAATCACTCCAGCTGTTATTTCTCCCAATCCAGGATTTTTTTGGCATGAGGAATTGTTCTGGTCATCAAAGATTATTTATTTATTTAGCTACTCTTGCATTACTCTAAAATACTTTCTGGATTTCTTTCCAAGCATCTTGTGACTTTTATAAGCCTTTCTCAATTTAGCTGAATTATGTGTACTTACATATAAACACACAAACTATGTCCTCTCAAAAGTTACAGTGGAAACAAAGCTAAATGTTCAAGAAATAGGTATATATATATTAATACATACATATGTAATTATAAATATGTATTTACTGTATGATATATATAGAATATAAATGTAAAAAAAAGAATATAAATGTATATTTCATACATATTATATGTACAATATAATTCCTTTATTTATCCATCTATAAAATGGGGATAACAATGTCCACCTTAAACACTCATTGTGGAGTTCAGATGAGCAAATAGGCTGATATGCAGTAGATATAAATAAACAGTTGCTATTGTGATCATCATGATTATAATCATAATACTCATTGTGAACCTAAAGTTTCATATTACAAAAGAACTATTGGATTCCAATTGCTACTCTAACACACACTTTGTCACCTTGTGCAGATTACTCACATTTTGGGGCCTCATTATGAAATGTTAACAGTGGCTGTATCTGGCTGGATTGTTAACATTATTCTCAAACTCAACTTTTTTCCTTTTTCTCAACTGTATTATCTGATTTTTACACTTAATACACATTAACTGATACAAAATGGGAACCAACACCATGTCCACATTGCCAGGCATCCTCGGAACTTGTGCATTTACAACTGCCCTGATAAGCAATGGAAAGATAACTGTATGGTGTTTCTGGGGGGAGAACTGAAAACTAAAATCAGCAGCTAGAGAGATTCAGAAGTTACATGAGATACAGGTAATAAATGCAGATTATGAAACATCTCATAAGTCACACATCCCTTCTATACCCTCAGACTGGAGTGAGTTGGAAGAAAGGTCTCTCATCTTTAAGTTCTCCACTGATACATCTCCACTATCTGGAACAGAGGATATCAAGGCACCGGTGATACTCCAATACTTTTGTTGACTGAATGGCATGGATGAGGGCTGGTATTCCAAATCAGCTAGTGAGGCTCAACCATGGAGTAAAACCTGACTAGAGAATGAGACTTGGATCAGGGTAACTAAGCCAGGTCTTTTGATGCTGAAAAATCGTAGAAATTTACACTTTCTTTAAATCTTAGAGTCTAGTCACTCCTAACAGTTATATGGACAAGTAGCTGGAACTGAAAGAGAAAAAGGTGGTCTTGACTGGTCCACATATTCAATAAAGTTAGAAGAGATTACACAGGGAGATAGCATCAAGGAACCTGGTTTAAGCCTCTTGACCTAAGTCATGTTCTCCAATTCAATTTGTCCTGTAGTGGGGATTATCAGGCACATGTACAATAATTAATAAATTGTTCCTTTGTTCTCCATTAGACTATTGTTCTTAAACAGATTAGCTTCTTTGAAAGGCAGCCCAGAGGGAAGATATAGATATTGGCAGGCCTTGAACTCTAACGGGTATTACAAAACTGCCAAGGGCAGGTTTCCAGGATAGGGGTGGAATAATTATTTGGAAAGAATATTTGAAGTGGGTCAAAACAGAGTTTTAAAAGGTGAATAGGAGTAATGAGGTAAGGAGAAAGGAAAAGACTTTTCAGCTAAAAGGCACCATGAACAAGAGACAAAGCATCTTGTGAATAGGGAAACAACAAGCAGGTATAGAATGCTAAAGAATAATTTACAGGAAGAGAGGGATAAGAAATAAGACCAGTGAGGCTAGACAGCAGAGGAAGATATAATAAGAGGTCACTATGATAACCTCCTCAATGTATACACTGAGGAAGCAACTACATCTAATACAGCTAAATCTGAAAATGACTGAAGAGCCCAGAACAGACCTTCTATATAAAACTGGAGAATAAAGAGATGACCACACCAAGAAAGGTAAAAGGGTAGATCCATGATGGATCAGGATCAAAGCCCTTACCCATCTTCACTCAAAAATCGGAGGGAGAGAGTTAAAAAAGGTGAGGAGAAAAATGCTTGCAAACCTGCCACAACTGTCCCTAGGTATCTGCCCTGAGAAGATGAGTCCCTAAAGCATTGGGCTTGAAAATTAATGTGGTTGGACAGCGAGGAGAGTTAGAGGTCTGCAGGAAGCCAAGTCTCCACATGTGGAGGACCACCATGTTCTGTTGATCCCTCTGAGACCCAACACAGAGGCAGCAATTTTAAATGAGATCTTGTAGCATTGGGAAGTGTACTAGAGGGTGTGGGGGTCTGAGGGAACTTTCTCCAGAGGAGAAAGCACTAGTAGCCACACTTTTCCAACCATGCCTCACCGCAGCTGGCCAGATGTTTGTAGGAGCTAGATCTATACAATTCTCTACTTACCTTGTTTGTTCAGCCTTAACATTTCTCATAAAACTTTCCCTACCCAACATACTTAGCCCAGTGGTAGAGGGTGCTGCTACCCATAGTGCATTGAAGAAAAGTCAGGTGTTGCACTCTGAAGTATAGCATTGGGCATGGTCATTGCAGGCAATCAGGCAGAGGGAGGGCCCAGACCACAGCCCACCAACAGTGGTTATGCTCATCCACAGCAGGGAGCAACTCTGGAGCACCTGTCTCTGGTGAGCAGTGAGTTTTGTACTTCTGGGCACCACAGGATGCCTATTATACAAATCCACTGCTTTCAAGACCAGGAGCCATAGCTGATTTATCTAATATATAGAAACAAGCACAGAGAGCCAGACAAAATGAAGAGGCAGAGTAATATGTTCCAACTGAAGGAACAAGACAAAGCACCAGAAAAAGGACTAAATAAAATGGAGATAAGTAATCTACCTGATAAAGAATGCAAGTATTAGTCATAAAGATGTTCACTGATCTAGGGAAAAGAATAGATGATCTTAGGAAGGACTTCAACAAAGAGATAGAAAATGTAAAAAAAAAAAGCCAGACATAGCTGAAGAACACAATGACCACAATGAAAACTGCAGTTGAAGGAATGAATAGCAGATAGAGGATGCAGAAACACAGATGAGCAAAGCTGGAAAACAGGGCAGTGGAAAGTAACCAAGCTGAAGAAAGAAAAAAAAAAGAATTTCTAAAAATGGGTAGATGCTAAGAGAGCTCAGCAACAACTCCAAATGAAACTGTTTTCATTATAGGGGCCCCAGAAGAAGAAAAGAGAGAGAAAGGGGTAGAAACTCTATCTGAAGAAATAATAGCTGAAAACTTCCCCATGCTGGAGAAGGAAATAGACATCAGATCCTGAAAGTGCTGAGAGCCTCTAACAAGATGAACCCAAGGAGGTCCACACCAAGCCACAGTATAGTAACTAAAATGGCAAAGATTAAGATTAAAAGAAAATCTTAAAAGCAGCAAGAGAAAGGTAGTTACCTACAAGGGAAACCCCATAAGGTATCAGCAGATTTCTCAGCAGAAACTTTAGAGCCCAGAAGGGAGTAGCATGAAGTATTCAAAATGACGAAAGGGAAAAAAACTATAACCAAGAATACTCTATCCAGAAAGATTACCATTCAGAATTGAAGGAGAGATGAAAAGTTCTCCAGATAAATGGTTAAAAAAACTCATCACCACTAACTGGCCTTACAGGATATATTAAAGGGACTTATTTAGATGAAAATGTTTATAAATTTAAATGTTTATCATCAGGTAAAATAAAGCTACAGTAAAAGTAATAAACCAATCACTTACAAAGTGAGTATGAAGTTCAAAAGACAAAAGTAGTAGAATAAATTATACACAATTAGTCAAGGAATACACAAAATTAAAAGATGTAAATTATGACATTGTGTACATAAAATGTGGAGGCTGGAATATTAATAAAATGCAATACTTTTTAAATGTGTTCAAAATTAAGCAACTACTAACCTAATATAGACTTATATATATATATATAGCAAGCCACTTAAGACATTATAGTAACCACAAAGCAAAAGCCTATAATAGATACACAAGAAATAAAGAGAAAAGAATCCAAGCCATAGCACTAAAGAAAACCATCAAATCACAAGGAAAGAGGGGAAGAAAGGAATATAAAAATAACCAGAAAACAGTTAACAAATATCAAAAAATACATACATATCAATAATTACTTTAAATATAAATGGACTAAAAGCTCCAATCAAAAGACATACGGTAGCTATGGATAAAGATACAGGACCTATATATTTGCTGCCTACAGAGGACTCACTTCAGATCTAGAGACATATACAGACTAAAAGTGGAGGGATGGAAAAAGATAATACACCCAAATAGAAGCAAGAAAAAAAGCAGGAGTAGCAATACTTATATCAGACAAAGTAGTCTTCAAAGCAAAGAAAATAAAAAGACAGAAAGATGGACATACATAATGATAAAGGGATCAGTCCTACAAGAGGATATAATAATTGTAACTATTTGTGCACCCAACATAGGAGCACATAAATATATAAAATAAATAATAATGGACCTAAAGGGATAAACTGACCATAATTCAATAATAGTAGAAGACATATTAACACCCCAGTCACAACATGAATAGATCATTCAGACAGAAATAAATAAGGAAACAGTGTCATTTACAAAACATTACACCAGATGGACTTAATAGAGATATACAGAACATTCCACCCAAAGTCTTTGGAATATACACTCTTCTCAAGTTCACATGCATGTAATGTTATCCAGAATAGATTATATATTAGGGCACAAGTCACAATAAGTTTAAGAAAACTAAAATTGTATCAAGCCTCTTTTTGGACCCTGATAGTATGAAACGAGAAGTCAAATACAAGAAAAAATGAAAAAAACACAAATAGGTGGGAGCTAAATAATATGCTTATAAATACCCAGTGTAGCAAGAAACAGGTCAAAAAGAATATCAAACAATACATGGAGACAATTGAAAAAAGAAACACAATGATTCAAAATATGTGGTATTCAGCAAAAGCCGTCCTAGGATAGAAGTTCATAGTAATACAGGCCTGACTCAAGAAAGAACAATCTCAAAGAAACAATATAACCTTACAACTAAAGGAACTAAAAACAGAAGAACAAACAATGACCAAAGTTAGTAGAAGGGGGAATAGAATAAATATCGGGGGAATAGAATAAATATCAGAGCAGAAATACATGAAATAGACTAAGAAAACAATAGAAAAAAAATCAATGAAACCAAGAGTTGGTTCTTTGAGAAGATAAACAAGATACACAAACCCTTAGCCAGACTTATTGAAGAAAAAAAGAGAGGACACAAATAGACAAAATCAGAAATAAAAATGGGGAAGTTAAAACTGACACAACAGAAATTCAAGGAATGATAAGCAAATTCTATGAGAAATTATATGCCAGTAAATTAGAAAACCTAGAAGAAATGGACACATTCCTAGAAACATACAATCTCCTAAGACTGACTCAGGAAGAAACAAAATCTGAACAGCCAGGTTAAAAATAATGATATTGAGTTGATAATCAAAAAATCCCACAAACAGAATTCCAGGTACAGATGGTTTCATGGGTGAATTCTACGAAAAATTTATAGAGCTAATCCTTATCCTTGATGTATTCCACAAAACAATAGAAGAGGAAGGAATACTTCAAACTCATTCTACAAGGCTGGCATTCTACAAAACCAAAGACACTAGAAAAAATAGAAAACTACCAATATCCTGCTGAACATAGATGCAAAAATCCTTAGCAAAACATTATCAAACTGAATTTAAAAATACACGAAAAAGACCATTCACCACAACCAAGTGGAATTTATTCCAGGGAAGCAAGGATGGTTCAATATCCACAAATTAATCAAGGTGATATATCACATTAACAAAAGGAAGGACAAAAACCATTATAATCATCTCAATAGATGCTGAAAAAGCACTTGACAAAATTCAACATCCATTCGCAATAAAAACCTTAACAGAGTAGGTATAGGAGGAGCATAATAAAGGTTATACTGTAAAGCTATACTGATTAAAACCATGTTATTGGCATATGAATAGATAAATGAATCAATGGAGCAGATTGGAGCACCCAGAAATAAACCCATGCTTATATGGTCAATTAATATATGACATAGGAGGCAAGAATATACAATAGGGAAATGAAAGTCTCTTCAATAAATGGTCTTGGAAACTGGACAGCAACATATAAGAGAATGAAACTGGATCACTGTCTTACACCATACATAAAAATAAATGCAAAATGGATTAAAAATCTAAATGAAAGACACAAAACCATAAAACAAAGAAGAAAACATAGGCAGGAATCTGTTGAAATACAGCATGAATAATTTTTCTGGATACATCTCCCCAGGCAATGGAAAACTAAAGCAAAAATGAACAAATCAGACTACATCAAACTAAAAAGGTTCTGCACAGCAAATAATCAACAAAACAAAAAGGCAATGTACTGCTTGGGATAATATATTTGCAAATGGTATATCTGATAAGGGGATAATATCCAGAATGTATAAAGAACTCATACAACTCAACACACACACACAAAAAAATTAACCCAATTAAAAAATAGGCAGAGGACCTGAATAAACACCATTCCAGAGACATAGATGGCCAACAGACACATGAAAAGATGCTCAATATCACTAATTATCAGTGAACTGCAAGTCAAAACTACAATGAGCAGTCACTTCACACCAGCCAGAATGGCTACCACCCAAAAGAAATAACAAATGTTGATGAGGATGTGAAGAAAAGGCAACACATCTACACAGGTGGTGGGAATATAAATTGGTCTAGCCACTGTGGAAGGCAGTATGGGGGTTCCTCAAAAGACTAAAAATAGAAATACCATATGACTCAGTAACTCCACTTCTGGGAGTTCACCTGAAGAAAACAAAATCACTGATTCAAAAAGATACATGCACTCAAATGTTTCTTGCCACATTATTCACAATAGACAAGATATGGGAGCAACCAGTGTCTGTAAATAGATGAATGGACAAAGAAGATGTGGTACATACAAAAGAATAATAATCAGCCATAAAAAGGAATGGAATCTTGCAATTCGCAACAACAAGAATAGACCTTAAGGGTATTAAGCTAAATGTGATAAGCCAGGCAAAGACAGATACTGTATTATTTCACTTTTACGATACAGCCAATAATACTGCAATATCATTGTATGCTGAAAAATAGTAGCAACATTCATTGATGTGAGCATTTTAATAATGTAACAAACTATAAAATCATTATGTTGTACACCTGAAGGCAATATAATATTAAATATCAACAATAATTCAAGAAAAGAAAACAAAAGCCTTCTGACATTAAAAAATAAAACAAAGACAAAATTGTTAATAATGGAGGGATTCAAGATGGCGGCATGTGGGGTGAGACAGAGAACTCCTACACAAGCCACAGAGAGTGTGAAAATAAAGTTAATACAACTAACCCTAAAACAGCAACAGGAAAGAAGGCTGCACCAGACTGCATAAAGACCTCATGAACAGAGAAGTCACAAAGATTTCTGAACAGAAACCTTACAGGCCAGAAGGGAGTGGCATAATATATTTAATGCAATGAAGCAGAAGGGCCTGAAACCAAGAATAATCTACCTGGCAAGGTTATCATTTAAATTTGAAGGAGGGATTAAATAATTTCAGATAAGCAAAAGCTGAGAGAATTTATCTCCCACAAACCACCTCTACAGTGCATTTTGGAGGGACTCCTGTAGATGGAAGTATTCCTAAGGCTAAATAAATGTCAACCAAGGGATACACAAAGAGCATAGAATATGATTCATAACATACAAAGAATGGAGGAGGAAGAAAAAGGAGGAAAAAAAATAAAGAATCCTTAGGTTGTGTTTGTAATAGCATATGAAGTGAATTAAATTAGACTGTTAGATAGGAAGGAACTACCCTTGAAACTTTGGTAGCCACAAATCTAAAGCCTTCAGTAGCAATAAGTACATACCTATGAATAATCACACTAAATGTAAATGGTCTGATTGTACCAAACAAAAGATGTAGAGTCGCAGAATGGATAAAGAAAACAAGACCTATTTATATGCTGCCTACAAGAGACTCACTTCAAACCCAAAGACATGTACAGACTAAAACTGAAGGAATTGAAAAAGACATTTCATGCAACTAATAGGGAGTAAAAATCAAGAGTTGCAGTATTTTTATCCAACAAAATAGACTTCAAAACAAAGAAAGTCACAAAAACAAAGAAGGACATTATATAATGACAAATATTATAAATATCTAAACACCAAACACAGGATCACCTACATATGTGAAACAAATACTAACAGAATTAAAGGGGGAAATAGAATGTAATGCATTCATTTTGGGAGACTTCAAACACCACTCACTCCAAAGGGCAGATCAACCAGACAGAAAATAAATAAAGAGACAGAGGCACTGAGCAACATATTAGAACAGATGGACCTAATGGACATCTACAAAACACTCCATCCAAAAGCAACAGGCTACACATTCTTCTCAAGTGCACATGGAACATTTTTAAGAATAGATCATATACTAAGCCACAAAAAGAACCTCAGTAAATTTAAAAAGGTTGAAATTGTAATAACCAGCTTCACAGATCATAAAGGTATGAAACTAGAAATAAATTACTCAAAGAATATGAAAAAGCCCACAAACATATGGAGGCTTAATAACATGCTCCTAAATAATCAATAGATCAATGACCAAATAAAAACAGAGATCAAGCAATGTATGGAGACAAATGACGACAATATTTCAACACCACAAAATCTGTGGGATGCAGCAAAGGCCGTGCTAAGATGGAAATATATTGCAATACAGGCCTACCTGAGGAAAGAAGAACAATCCCAAATTAACAGTCTAAACTCACAATTAATGAAACTAGAAAAGGAAGAACAAATAAGGCCAAAAGTCAGTAAAAGGAGGGACATAATAAAGATTAAAGCAGAAATAAATAAAACTGAGAAGAATAAAACAATAGAAAGAATCAATGAAGCAGGAGCTGATTATTCAAAAAAATAAACAAAATAGATAAACCCCTAGCCAGACTTATCAAGAAAAAAAGAGTCTATACACATAAACAGAATTAGAAATGAGAAAGGAAAAATCATTACGGACACCACACATATACAAAGAATTATGAGAGAATACTATGAAAAATTATATGGTAACAAACTGGATAAACTAGAAGAAATGGAAAAATTTCTAGAAAAAATACCACTTTCCAAGGCTGACCCAGGAAGAAACAGAAAATCCGAACAGACCAACTACCAGCA
The DNA here is from genome assembly GCA_032199065.1 of Smutsia gigantea. Classification (NCBI taxonomy): domain Eukaryota; kingdom Metazoa; phylum Chordata; class Mammalia; order Pholidota; family Manidae; genus Smutsia; species Smutsia gigantea. The sequence continues at coordinate 42,637 of JAVSCE010020293.1, read as the reverse complement.
AAGAAATTAAACTGGTAATCAAAAAACTACCTAAGAACAAAACTCCTGGATAAGATGTTTTCACTGCTGAATTTTATCAAACATTTACTGAAGACTTAATACCCATCCTCCTTAAGGTTTTTCAAAAAGTAGAAGAGGAGGGAACACTCTCAAACTCGTTCTACAAGGCCAACATCTATTTAATACCAAAACCAGGCAAAGATACCACAAAAAAAGAATATTACAGACCAATATCCCTGATGAACATAAATGCAAAAGAACTCAACAAAATATTAGCAAAAGTATTCAAAAACACATCAAAAAGATCATCCACCATGATCAAGTGGGATTCATCCCGGGGAGGCAGGGATGCTACAACATTTGAAAATCCATCAACATCATCCGGTACATCAACAAAAAAAAGGACAAAAACCACATGATCATCTCCATAGATACTGGAAAAGCATTCAACAAAATTCAACATTCATTCATGCTAAAAACTCTCAACAAAATGGGTATAGAGAGCAAGCACCTCAACATAATAAAGGCCATATATGACAAACCCACAGCCAACATTATGCTTAACAGTGAAAAACTGAAAGCTTTTCCTTTAAGATAGGGAACAAGACAAATGTAACTCTCCCCACTTTTATTCAACATAGTTCTAGAGGTCCTAGCCATGGCAATCAGACAACACAAAGAAATAAAAGGCATCCAAATTGGTAAGGAAGAAGTCAAATTGTCCCTGTTTGCAGATGACATGATATTGTACATAAAAAACCCTAAAGAATCCACTTGAAAATTACTAGATGTCATATCTGAATTCAGTACAGTTGCAAGATACAAAATTAATACACAGAAATCTGTTGCATTTCTATACAATAACAGTGAACTAGCAGAAAGAGAAATCAGGAAAACAATTCCATTCAAAATTGCATCAAAAAGAATAAAATACCTAGGAATAAACCTAACCAAGGAAGTGAAACACTTATACTCTGAAAACTCCAAGAGACTCATGAGAAATTAAAGAAGATATGTGTAAATGGAAACACATCCCATGCTCATGGATAGAAAGAATTAATATTGTCAAAATGGCCATCCTGTCCAAAGCAATCTACAGATTCAATGCAATCCCTATCAAAATATCAACAACATTCTTCAATGAACCAGAGCAAATACTTCTAAAATTCATATGGAAACACAAGAGACCCTGAATAGCCAAAGCAATCCTGAGAAGGAAGAATAAAGTGGGGAAAATTACACTCCCTGACTTCAAGCTCTACTACAAAGTCACAATAATCAAGACAATTTTGTACTGGCACAAGAACAGACCCATAGACCAATGGAACAGATGAGAGAGCCCTGATATAAACCCAAGCATATATGGTCAATTAATATACGATAAAGGGGAAAATGATAGCCTCTTCAACAGCTGGTATTGGCAAAACTGCACAGCTACATGTAAGAGAATGAAACTGGATTCTTGCCTAGCCCCATACACAAAAGTAAACTCAAAATGGATCAAAGACCTGAATGTAAGTCATGAAACCATAAAACTCTTAGAAGACAACATAGGCAAAACTCTCTTGGACATAAATATGAGCAACTTCTTCATGAACACATCTCCCCGGGCAAGGGAAACAAAAGCAAAAATGAACAAGTGGGACTATATCAAGCTGAAAATCTTCTGTACAGCAGAGTACACCATCAGTAGAACAAAAAGACATCTTACAGTATGGGAGAATATATTCATAAATGACATATCCAATATGGGGTTGACATCCAAATTCTATAAAGAGCTCACACACCTCAACAAACTTAAAGCAAATAAGCCAATTAAAAAATGGGCAGATTCGCTGAACAGACACTTCTCCCAAGAAGAAATTCAGATGGCCAATAGGCAAATGAAAAGATGCTCCACATCGCTAATCATCAGAGAAATGCAAATTAAAACCACAATGAGACATTACCTCACACCAGTTAGGATGGCCGCCATCCAAACGACAAACAACAACAAATGCTGGCAAGGATGTGGAGAAAGGGGAACCCTCCTACACTGCTGGTGGGAATATAAATTAGTTCAACCATTGTGGAAAGCAGTATGGAGGTTCCTCAAAAAACTCAAAACCGAAATCCCATTTGACCAAGGAATTCCACTCCTAGGAATTTACCCTAAGAATGCAGCAGCCCAGTTTGAAAAAGACATATGCACCCCTATGTTTATCGCAGCACTATTTACAATAGCCAAGAAATGGTACCAACCTGTGTCCATCAGTTGATGAATGGATAAAGAAGATGTGGTACATATACACAATGGAATATTATTCAGCCATAAGAAGAAAATAAATCCTACCATTTGCAACAACATGTGTGGAGCTAGAGGGTGTTATGCTCAGTGAAATATGCCAGGCAGAGAAAGACAAGTATCAAATGATTTCACTCATCTGTGGAGTATAACAACAAAGAAAATACTGAAGGAACAAAACAGCAGCAGACTCACAGAACCTATGAATAGACTAACAGTTACCAAAGGGAAAGAAACTGGGGAAGATTGGTGGTAAGGGAGGGATTAGGGGGATAAAGGTGTATTATGATTAGCACACATAATAGTGGGGGGAGGTATACAGGGAAAGCAGTATAACACAGAGAAGACAAGTAGTGATTCTATAGCATCTTATTACTCTGATGGACAGTGACTGGAATGGGGTATGTGGTGGGGACTTGATGATAGCGGGAGTCTAGTAACCATAATATTGCTCATATAATTGTACATTAATAATAGCAGAATAAAAATAAAATAAAATAAAATAAAAAAGACCAGCGGGCCTTGCATGGATCGAATCATAGAAGAGCTTTGAATGCCAGGAAAATGAGTTTATCTTCTACTCTATATACAGTGGAAAACCATTAAAGAAATCTATAAAGGAAAAGAATGCCAATGGTAAGGTGGGAGAGAGATAACAAATCAGGAATATAAGTTCGGAGATTGCAACAAGGACAAAAAACTAAATATGAGTATCAAGATGGAAAACAATTAATGATTGCAACAATACATATTTAATCACATTTTGAAAATTTTGAAGTATCATCCCTTGAGACTTCTGAATAGAATCCAGAGCAGTACTGAAAGAACATGACTCTAAACACTTCGAATCACAGAAGAGTTTACTGGACTGTCATGTTATTAGCAGCACAGAAGCTAAGATTTGGAGAAACTCTACACATGTGAGTTTCTGCTCTTCCAGAAACCAAGAATTCTGGAATGACATGACTACAATGTTAAGGCAAATCACTGAAAACAGAAATGGATTATGCAGCACAACCATTCTTCTCATCTGTAGACTTTTTTAATACTGTGAGAAGCAGCCAACCCACAGTTCCTGCTGCCTCATGGGCACCCTGTTTATCAATAGACCTACTTATTATACCAAGGGCCACCTCTACTGCCTCAGGTATCACCTCCACCTGCCTCCAGGGGGTAGGGCCCAGTCCTCTAGGAGGCAAGCCACCTCAGACCACATACGCACTGGGGGGCAATCGGCTGTCTCCCCATTCATAGGGGTAACCTGCTGAAGCACCCCTTCCATAAGGGCAGCCTGCTCTTTTCCTTAGTCAACAATGAATCCTGCTGACATTGCCAATTGTCTTGCCAATCAGTTTCAGCCCCAGGCAAGTTCACTATGGATTCAGTGAGACCAAGGAACAACAATGGAATGTTCTTGGGGTTAAAGGGTTTATCCCCGGCTTGTTCTCCTGGTGATAGGTTGAGCACTAGAATTATGTCTGATCTAACAGTCTGCAGGTCTTTGATCCTCCTTCATCTCTGCCTCTGCCCAGAGCAGTGGGCAGAGCTCTTTATATAGTGACTTGGTCAATAATTGTTAATTGCCTATGGGTGTGGAAGCAGTAGCCTAGCAGCAGGCCAGGTACATCATCTAGTAGTTTAGGTTCATGTGAGTATCCTGGCCATGGGAACCGTCACTTTATCCCCATACTGTATTCAGCTCAAAGTCCAAGCCCTCTGGATGGTATATAGTCTTCTCCATCAGGGGCAGATGTAGCTTCTCAGGGACCTATCTGCTGAAGGAAAAGTCACCTGTCCCAAACATACCTAATATACAATGGTAGGGGAAGAAGGGGTGTCTGCAACAAAGACTCATTCAGAAAGGAGACTATGGGGACCCACTGTGATCATTGACCCATGACACGATCCGATCCTGAAGACTCGCCGCCTGGGCCATGGGGTGATTGCCTTGGTCAGCCCATAAGGCATCCAGGCTCCGGCGTCTGTGAGGACCCTCTGGATCCATTATCTTCCATTCTCACAGCTGGGGAGGGTGTGGAGGGGATGCCCTTCTGGGAAGCCATAATTATAGATTTAGCATCCAGCTTTCTGGTAGCATGAGTTCAGGGTCAGGGCCTTATGGCTAGCCTTTTATTATCTATTTTTTGGTAATACAGTAACAGTTTACTTGTAGGGTATTGTGGGTAAAGTGAAGATTCCTATGGCCAGGATTCTCACCTTGTCCTGGTCAGCTAGCTTACTACACACATGGGGAGAATACATTGCTATTGACTCTTTATAAACAGATCTCTCCAGTGCTCTGGGTGACACAGTGGCATGGCTGCATGGCTGCAGGAGAGCAGAGGCTGGAGTGGTGGCAGCGCAGAGGACAGAGACTGAGATGGCTTTGGGGTGGAGAGGCCCAGAGGCAGAGACCAGCTTTATGCATGCAGACTAGCTCTGAGTGGACAGGATTCTAGTGATTGACCTGCCACCTTGGGAATAAACTTGAATATAACTCTCACCCCAAGAAGGTTCCATTGTCATATTTCGCTCTCATCGACTCCATAGTGAACTTGTCCGGGGCTGAAACCCATTGGCAAGACAGGTATATTCTTCTGGGCAAATCTATATGTGAGTAACCATAGCCCAACAACTTGCCTCTTCATGACTTTTGCTTTGTTTTTATTGTGAAATGTGTCATATATAAAAGAGTGCATATAATGTCATGGACATATAAAAACTAAAACCCCTGTTTCCTCCCAGTGACACTTATAATCCTGATTTTGTATATATGTATTCCTTTGCAATATGTGGTTTAGTGTCTCACCTGAGGGGTATTGCCCCAGGCAAGTTTACTCTGAATTCAGTGAGACCAAATAACTGAACAATGAGGGGTAAATGAGTTTATACCACACTTTATTCTCATGGTGGCAGGTGAGTGCTGGAATCACATCTGCCTCTTTGGCATTCACAATCCCATCTCTATATGCCTCCAGGCAGAGCACTGGGAAGAGCTCTTTATATAGTAACACTGACAGTAACAGCTCATTGCCTCAGGTGTGAAAGCAGTAGCCTAGCAGTAGGCCAATTACATTGTCAAGTAGTTTAGGGTCAGGTGAAGATCCTGCCATAGGAACCTTCACTTTATCCACACACAAGTTCAGGAATTTCTCCAGGGAATATACATGGGGGCAGAATGTGCACATTTGTTCCCTGTCAGACTGTTTCATACAATAGTTTACCAATTTATACCACCACCACTCTCACACTGTTCCACATTCTGCCCAACACCCAGTATTTTCTAACTTTAAAGTTTTAACCTGGGAGGCTTAAAGATGGTGGTGTGAGTGGTGAGACAGAAATCTTCTCCCAAAACCACATATAATATGAAAATATAGTAAATACAACTAATCCTGTGAAAGAGCAAGAGGAAAGAGGGCTGCAGCAGACTGCCTATACCTGGAGAAAACAACAGACTTCAAAGAAAAGGATAAAGTACCAAAACCATGATCCGGAGGGCCCAAAGCCCTTCCCCCACCCCCAGCTCAGCCTGGGGTGAGAAAGAGAAATGGAGTGGGGAGTTGGTGGAGGCCTAGGACTGCTGAAAACCCAGCCCTGGAGATGTGCTCTGGGAGCACAAACCCACATTACATGGTGCTCTGGACATTAGTGGGGTTGGAAAGCTAAGACAGGCAGAATACTTGGAGAGACTGAGATTCCAGCTGCTTGTGGAGAACAGGTACTCACAAACAGCTGCTGTGGGAAGAAAGAAAGGTGGGTAGTCAGAGAGACTTTCTAACAGTACAGGGGCAAGGATTGAACAGATTTTGCTGCTCAGGAGATAGGACAGATGGACAAAATTGTCTAAGTGCACTCTACCCTGCAGGTTGGGAACTTTCAGGAGCTTCAGGCATTTCATCCCTATGGCTGGCAATGCAGCTACGAGGCCCTCCACTGTGATACACAGCATTCTGCTCCTTCCTCCAAGCCAGGTCTGGCTTGCAAACTGGCTGCCCCGACCATTGCACCAGGCCAGCCAGAGGTTGGCCATACCTATTGCAGCTACAAGTACATAGCATAGGGGCTTCTCCCTGCATACTTGGACCACTGGTTCTGGCAGTGAGGAAAGGAATTGCAGCCAGGAAGTAGGAAAGAGCTCTTCCCTACTGACAGGCACCATCGCTGCTCACCTGCAACCTCTGCCATTGCTCTAGGGGCCAAGCAGCTCCAGAGAGTAGAGCTTCTGGGAAGTAAAGGGCGCTACCTACAAATATGAAACGTCAAAGGAAAGGGTTCAAACCCAAATCCCACAAACACCACAAAGAGGGCCAACTGAAATTGAACTCATCAATCTTCCTCAGACAGATTTCAAAATAAAAATAATAAACATGCTCACAGAGCCACAGAAAAATATTCAAGAACTCATGGAGGAATTCAAGAATGAGATACAAACTTTCAAAATTACAGTATCTAAAATGAAACATACAATGGAGGGATAAAAAGGCAGATTAGGTGAAGTAGAGGAGACAGTAAGTTAAACAGAAATTAGAGAACAGGAATACAAAGAAGCTGAGGCAGAGAGAGAAAAAATGGTCTCAGGAATTAAAAAGTATTAAGAGAACTATGCGACCAATCCAAATGGAGCAATATTTGCATTATAGAGTGCCAAAAGAAGAAGAGAGAGAAAAAGGGATAGAATGTGTCTTTGAGGAGGTAATTGCTGAAAACTTCCCCAATCTGGGGAAGGAGATAGTCTCTCAGGGCATGGAGGTGCGCAGATCTCCCAGCACGAGATCCAAGGAAGACAAAACCAAGACATATAATAATTAAAATGGCTAAGATCAAGGCTAAGGACAGACTTTTAAAAGCAGCTAGAGAGAGAAAAAGATCACATACAAAGGAAAACCCATCAGGCTATCATCAGACTTCTCAACAGAAACCTTACAGGCAAGAAGGGAGTGGCATGATATATTTAATTCAAAGAAACAGAATGACCTCGAACCAAAAATACTCTACCCAGCAAGATTATCATTTAAAGTTGAAGGAGGGATTAAACAATTTTCAGATAAGCAAAAGCTGAGAGAATTTACCTCCCACAAACCGTCTCTACAGTGTATTTTGGAGGGACTGCTATAGATGGAAGTATTCCTAATTCTAAATAGCTGTAACCTGAGGAAACAAAACCACAGTAAAGAAAGTAGACCAATCAATTACTAAGCAAATGCAAAATCAAATAAACTACCTCCAAAGCCTGTCAAGGGATAGACAAAGAGTACAGCGTATGATACCTAATATATGAAGAATGGAGGATGTATAAAAGAGAAAAAAAAAAGAACCTTTAGATTGTGTTTGTAATAGCATACTGAGTTAAGTTAGATTGTTAAATATTAAAGAAGTTACCTCTGAACCTTTGGTAACCATGAATCTAAAGCCTGCAATGGCAATAAGTACATATCTATCAATAATCACCCTAAATGTAAATGGACTGAATGTACCAATCAAAAGACATAGAGTCACAGAATGGGTAAAAAAACAAGAGCCATCTATATGCTGCCTACAAGAGACTTACTCACTTCAAACCCAGAGACATACACGGACTCAAAGTGAAGAGATGGAAAAAGGTATTTCATGCAAATAATAGGGAGAAAAAAGCAGGAGTTGCAGTACTTGTATCAGACAAAATAGACTTCAAAAAAAGAAAGTAACAAGAGACAAACAAGGACAGTACATAATGATAAAGGGGTCAGTCCAACAAGAGGATATAACTATTATAAATATCTATGCACCCAACATAGGAGCACCTACATATGTGAAACAAATGCTAACAGAATTAAAGGGGAAAATAGAATGCAATGCATTCATTTTAGGAGACTTTAACACACCACTCACTCCAAAGGACAGATCAACCAGACAGAAAATAAGTAAGGAGACAGAGGCACTGAACAACACATTAGAAGAGATGGACCTAACAGACATCTACAGAACACTCCACCCGAAAGCAGCAGAATAAACATTCTTCTCAAGTGAAAATGGAAAATTTTAAAGAATAGATGATATACTAGGCCACAAAAAGAGGCTCAGTAAATTCAAAAGGATTGAAATTGTACCAACCAGCTTCTCAGACCACAAAGGTATGAAACTAGAAATAAATTACACAAAGAAAACAAAAAAGCCCACAAAATACATGGGGGCTGAACAACTTGCTTCTATATAATCAATGGATCAATGACCAAATAAAAACATAGATCAAGCAATATATGGAGACAAATGACAACAATAACTCAACCCCACAAAATCTGTGAGACGCAGCAAAGGCCATGCTAAGAGGGAATTATATTGCAATACAGGCTTATCTCTGGAAAGAAGAACAATCCCATATGAACATTCTAAACTCACAATTAATGAAACTAGAAAAGGAAGAACAAATGAGGCCCAAAGTCAGTAGAAGGAGAGACAACATAAAGATTACAGCAGAAATAAATAAAATCAAGAGGAATAAAACAATAGAAAGAATCAATGAAAGCAGGAGCTGGTTCTCAGAGAAAATTAAAAAAAGAAATAAGCTCCTAGCTAGACTTATCAAGAAAAAAAGAGAGTCTGCACACATAAACAGAATCAGAAATGAGAATGGAAAAAATCTCCACAGACACCACAGATATACAAATAATTATGAGAGAATACTATAAAAAAATTAAATGCAAACAAATTGGATAACCTAGAAGAAATGGACAACTTTCTAGAAAAATACAACCCTCCAAGGCTGACCCAGGAAGAAACAGAAAATCTGAACAGACCAATTACCAGCAACAAAATTGAACTGGTAATCACAAACCTACCAAAGAGAAAAATGCCTGTACCAGATGACTTCAATGCTGAATTTTATTAAACACTTAGTGAAAACCTTATACCCATCCTCCTTAAAGTTTTCCAAAAAGTAGAAAAGGAGGGAATACTTCCAAATTCATTCTATGAGGCCAGCATAACTCTAGTACCAAAACCAGGGAAAGACACCACAAAAAAAAAAATTACAGACCAATGTCCCTGATGAACATAGAAGCAACAAAATATTAGCAAATTGAGTTTAAAAATACATCAAAAAGATCATCCATCATGATCAAGTAGGATTTATTTCAGGGATGCAAGGATGGTACAATATTTGAAAATCCATCAACAGCATACACCACATCGACAAAAAGCAGGACAAAAACCACATGATCATCTTCATAGATGCTGAAAAAGCATTAGACAAAATTCAACATCTATTCATGATAAAAACTCTCAACAAAATGGTTATAGAGGGCAAATATCTCAACATAATAAAGGCCATATATGACAAACCAACAGCCAACATCATATTTAGCAGTGAGAAGCTGAAAGTTTTTCCTTTAAGATCGGGAGCAAGACAAGGATGCCCACTCTCCCCACTTTTATTCAACATAGTTCTGGAGGTCCTAGCCATGGCAATCAGACAACACAAAGAAATAAAAGGCATCCACATTGGTAAGGAAGAAGTTAAACTGTCAGTGTTTGCAGATGACATGATATTGTACATGAAGAACCCTAAAGAATCCACCCCAAAACTGCTATATCTAGTATCTGAATTCAGCAACGTTGCAGGATACAAAATCAATACCAAGAAATCTGTTGCATTTCTATATGCTAACAATTAACTAGCAGAAAGATAAATCAGGAAAACAATTCCATTCACAGCTGCATCAAAAAGAATAAAATGCCTAGGAATAAACCTAACCAAGGAAGTGAAAGACCTATACCCTGAAAAATACAAGACACTCATGAGGGAAATTAAAGAAGATACCAATAAATGGAAATACATAGATAGGAAGAATTAGTATTGTCAAAATGGCCATCCTGCCTAAAGCAATACAGAGATTCAATGCAATTCCTATCAAAATACCAACAGCATTCTTCAATGAACTAGAGCAAGTAGTTCTAAAATTCATATGGAAACACAAAACACCCAGAATAACCAAAGCAATCCTGAGAAGGAAGAATAAAGCAGGGGGAATTATGCTCCCTGACTTCAAGCTCTACTACAAATCCACAGTAATCAAGACAATTTGGTACTGGCACAAGAACAGACCCATAGACCAGTGGAACACACTAGAGAGCCCAGATATAAACCTAAGCATATATGGTTCAATTAATATACGATAAAGGAGCCATGGATATACAATGGTAAAATGACAGCCTCTTTAACAAGTGTTGTTTGCAAAACTGGACAGCTACATGTAAGAGAGTGAAACGATCATAGTCTAACTCCGTACACAAAAGTAAACTCAAAATGGATCAAAGACCTGAATGTAAGCCATGAAACCATGATACTCTTAGAAGAAAACAAAGGCAAAAATCTGTTGAATATAAACATGAACAACTTTTTCCTGAACACATCTCCTTGGGCAAGGGAAACTAAAGCAAAATTGAACATATGGGACTACACCAAGCTAAAAAGCTTCTGTACAGCAAAGGACACCATCAGTAGAACAAAAAGGCATCATAGAGTATGGGAGAATATATTCGTAAATGACATATCCGACACGAGGTTAACATCCAAAATATATAAAGAACTCACATGGCTCAACAACCAACAAGCAAATAACCCTATTTAAAAAATGGGCAGAGAATCTGAACAGACAATTCTCCAAAGAAGAAATTCAGATTGCCAACAGGCACATGAAAAAATGCTCCACATCGCTAATCATCAGAGAAATGCAAATTAAAACCACAATAAGATATTACCTCACACCAGTTAGGATGGCCAACATGGAAAAAACCAGGAACAACAAATGCTGGCGAGGATGTGGAGAAAGGGGAACCCTCCTACACTGCTGGTGGGAATGTAAATTAGTTCAACCATTGTGGAAAGCAATACGGAGGTTCCTCAAAAAAATAAAAATAGTAATACCATTTGACCCAGGAATTCCACTCGTAGGAATTTCCTCAAAGAAAACAGGATATTAAATTCAAAAAGACATATGCACCCCTATATTTAATGCAGCACTATTTATAATAGCCAAGATAGAACCAACCTAAGTGTCCATCAGTAGATGAATGGATAAAGAACATATGGTACATATACACAATGGAATACTATTCAGCCATAAGAAGAAAACAAATCCTACCATTTGCAGCAACATGGATGGAGCTAGAGGGTGTTATGCTCAGTGAAATAAGCCAGGTGGAGAAAGACAAGTGCCAAATGATTTCCCTCATTTGTGGAGTATAACAACAAAGCAAAACTGAAGGACCAAAACAGCAGCAGACTCACAGACTCCAAGAAGGGACTAGCGGTTACCAAAGGGGAGGGGGAGGGGAGGACAGTCAGGGAGGGAGGGAGAAGGGAACTGAGGGGTATTATGATTAGTACACATGGTGTGTGAGGGGTCACGGGGAAGACAGTGTAGTACGGAGAAGACAAGTAGTGACTTTGTGACATCCTACTACAAGGATGGACGGTGATTTCAATTGGGTATGGGGGGCACTTGACAATATGGGTGAATGTAGTAACCACAATGTTTTTCATGTAAAACATTCGTAAGAGTGTATATTAATGATACCTTAATTTTTTTTAAGTTTTAAAAAAAAGTTTTAACCTGGCCGTGAAATTTTTTTTACAGCCTAAAGTTTTATTTTCCTGATTGCTAATTATGGTAACAATGTTATATAGGTTTGTGGGCCATTTGGTTTCTTCTGGGCTATGCTGCTTCAGTTCTTTTGCCCATTATTCACTTGAATGGTTTTTCCTGTTCTCATTAATTTATGCAAATTCTTAATAAATTCTGGACCCTAATCCCATAATCCCATGATAATTATACTTATTGCCATAACCTTTTGTTAAGTCTGAAAAGTTTGGCCTCTGTACTTGTTGACCTCTCAGCTTGCTCAGTTTCCCCATTGCCCTAGTGTCTTGCCAGTGGGTTTCAGCCCCAGGGAAGTTCACTATGGGTTCAATGAGACCAGGGAACTATGGAACGTTATTGGGGTGAAAGGGTTTATACCCAACTTTATTCCCATGATGACAGGTCAATCACTGGAATCCCATCCACTCAGAGCGGGTCTGCAGGCAGCAAGCCAGTCTCTGCCTCTGGGCCTCTCTGCCCCCGCAGCCATCTCAGTCTCTGTCCTCGGTGCTGCCACCACTCCAGCCTCTGCTCTCCTGCAGCCGTGCAGCCATACGGCTGTGCCACCGTGTCGCATAGAGCACTGGGCAGAGCTCTTTGTATAGAGTCAATAGCAATGTATTGCCCACACAGGTGTAGTGAGCTAGCCAACCAGGGCCAGGTGAGAATCCTGGCCATGGGATTCTTCCCTGTATCTACACCCAGCCCCTCGGCCCATCCTCTCTTGCCCATACCCCGAGGTCATTTGAAACAATAGATTTGGGTGGGAAGGCAATACCCTTATTGTGATCTTCCTTGTGGGTGTTCCGTAGTCCTCTGGGAGAAAACTCTGATTGGAAGAAGACTGAAAGTCCTGGAGGCCAGTTTTCTTATCCTCTGCTAAGACTTTCCTTCACGTTCATCTCAGAGTGGGGAATGGGAGTGGGTGAATTCAACTTTTCCGGGCTCCAAATTACAGGACCCTCAACTCAGGCTGGAGGCAGAGTGGTACCTCCTTCCCTGTCTGGCAGCTGGCTCTGGCCTGGGTTTTCTCTTTATTATAGGACTTGGCTTAGAGCAGCCAGAAGGAACTGAGCCAACATATGCCAACATTCTGCCACCTGCTCACCTTGTGCCCTAACCTACTGCCTTGGTTGGCACAGAGCTCTTTCCAAAGCAACACAGGCAACAATTTGACCAAACATTTCACTACCACATAACTGATGGTAACAACTTCCCAGCATTCCACCTCTTTACCTTTAAAGTCCCAAACTCAACATTTTCATTCAGTCAATTATTTAGATTCTCTAACTTGCAACTTCCACTATTAGGTACCAAATTAGGACCAATTAATATCAGTTAAGATCTAATGGGCAATCCAAGTCTGAAATGCTGAAATGGGGTCTTCATGAGGTTTTTAAGGATTCCTGCTCCTTTTGTGTTTCTGCTCAATGCTAGACTGGGGTTTAGTTGAAACAGGTTTGCTTCCTGAGCTCAGCCTTCACATCTGCCTTCAGAGCAACAGGGAGGAGGAAAAAGCAAGGGGAAAAGGAGATTAGTCAACTGATTCAGCTGTCCCTCCCATTTTTCTTTGCTATAAAACATATTTATATAAGTATTCAGGCACTTGGAGGTGGGAAAGATGATTTTCAGATTTCACTACTAGGTTCAACAGAATATAGTGTTGAAGAATGTTATATCCAATGTAGATTAGACAGTGGCACACTGAACAAATGTTAAAGAAGGAACACTTAATCTGCAAAGAGATTTATAATAATTATTTAAAATTTCATCAGACAGGATTATTCCAATTTAAAACACTAAGAAATAGGACCACCAGGAAAATAAAATCAACTTCTGAGGGTACCAAAAAGGATGTAGGGAAAATAGATGGAAAATTTGTATTTGTTGAGTTGTAAATATGGGTTTTCTGTAGGATGGACATTTTCCTTTCAACTTCATTGAGGAATAATTGACAAATATAACTGTTCATATTTAGAGGGTACACCATGATGATTTGATACACATATATACTATGGAATGATTCCCAAGAATAAGATAATTAACACATCAGTTATATCGCTTAGTTAAGGGCATTAATTATTATTCAAGGACAAATCTTGCAAATATATAACCCAAATCGGTGGTCAGCTTCTTAAAAATTTACCTGCAAAAGACGCAAGGCAATAAACTCAGGGTGCAGCCTGACATATATTTACTGCACTAACGTTATCTACAGAAGCACTTTGCCAGTTTGTACCCCATGTTTCCTTCTGCAACTGACTGGGGTTCAGGCACAATGACACTAAGTATTAATCTGTACAGAGCCTGAAGAGCATCCTCCATGGCCTGTGGGGTTATCAGTAGACAGCAGGAGACCTGGGGTTCCATATCTTTGTTTCCTTATCATAATTGCAAACATGCATTGCAGGGTGTGATTTTTGTTTTGAAGCTATGCCTCTTGAATATGTGCCCCTATAGTTACAAAGAACAATAATAAAATGAAACTCTAGCTTTGGCCCACACCACCCCTCTGAGGAGTACTACCTGTAGGACACACTGACATCAGCTTACCTTCTGAGGAATTTCCCCAAAGGTCTGCCCACCAACTTCTACTCACATCTTATTGGCCAGAGGTTAACCCTTTCTTTGAGGGAGCCTGGGAAATGCAATGTTTAGCTATGTACAAATTGCTAAGCCCTAATAAAATCAGGGTTTTGTTAATAAAGAAGGAAAGAAAAGAAATTTTAAGCAGGCAGTTCTAAATAGTTGGGGCAGAAAGTAATTTATCTCCTTCAGAATTGTTAAAAGGGCTGAAGAATCAAGTCTTGGCAATGCTTTCAGAAACATTGTAGCTTAACTGGTCTGATTAATTTCAGAAAATTAGTACTTTTCTGCTGCTACTCATGCCAGCAAAATGGATTACCTCTGTCCAGCCCATTTATTCATGTCAGTTCTAGATCAAAGCCTTACATGGGTGCGTCTTATTGGTTGAAACTAGGTCACAAATCTGCAAGGGGGGTTGGGAAATGTAGTTATAAAAAAATTGACCATAACAAGGTGGGGCTCATAGTTGTGATGAACCAGCATATTTTATTGATTCTAAGAATGTAATATTTTCATATTTTCATGTCTCTAAAATTAGGGTGCCTCTGAAAGTCAGTGATGGCTCTTGGCCATTTGACAGTTTTGTAACAGCATTGATATTGCTGCACATTCATGAACCTTCCATATAAGGTTGAGAAAACATCTCCATCAGAAGGATGGAGATGGCCTCATCCATCTGTTTTCCAGATTCCAAAACCTTTGTGGCTGTGGTCTCTTCCCTTTCTATTTGTCTTTATGCATTTATGCCCTAAAAAGAGAAGTCTTTACTTCCATCATTGGGGGTTTCAGGAAGACACAATGGTAGATGCGATATTTGGTCCATCCTTTCTGGGTAGGGTTAGGGTGAATGAGTTGGAGAGAGAGAGCTCCTCTGGCAGAAGACTCCAGTATATAAAGGCGTGGAGCCAGCGGAGCCAGCCTTTCTAATAAACAGCAGCAAGATAAGAAGGTTACCTGAGTCTCAGTCCTGCCTCCTTCTTTCAGGCACCAAGTCTCTGAAGCTTTGCCCAATGTCTCTTGCTTCTCTGGGGAGCTGTCCCTGAGTCTGGTCTCAGCTGGGGGCTCCCCTTTCATGCTGGGCAGAAGGCAGAGTGTGAGCCAGACAACACGGCCCATCTTCACTCCACTACCCTCCAGCTGTGTAAATTTAGACAAGTAATAGATAGATGATGATATCTGCCTCCCTAGGATGATGAAAAGAGTTAAATGGGATAATGGACAATGAGTGGGAAGTGTGCCCCTGGGGAGGGGCTCTTGGCAGGGTTGCTTCTTGCCTTCCCCATTTCTCTGGAGCAGCAGCCTGCTGGGAAAGAGGGGCTAAATGCGGCCTCCCTGCAGGGGCTGGCACTTGGGAGGGGAGGTTTGCAGAAGGTGGGAAGCAGATAGCAGAGCTCTTGTTTGGTCCCTGGAGGGAAGACCTTGTGCCATAGTGCTTGGGACTGACTCGGCCCAGGGCAATTTGCTGTGAGTCCTGAGTGGGGAGTAGGGCAGTTCTCACCAGAATGAGGATACTTGGACTGCTCAAAGGATTGAAGGTAGAGGGCACAGAGCAGAGGGCACGTGGAAGGCAGTAACAGGGTCTTTGGAGTGGAAGTGACCTGGATTCAAATCTCAGCTCCTCCACTTCTTAGTCATGTGTCCTGGTCAGGTTGCCTGATGGTTCAGGTCTCTGCAACCTCATCTATAAAATGGTAACATCAGCTGCCATCGTAGAGCTAGGCTAGTGAAAAGCACTTGGAACATGCTGAGGGCTGGACATACAGTAGTTATTTGTTAGAATATGTCCACCCTGTCTGGACCGTGTGCCAGATGATAAATGCCAATGATGCATTAAGAAAACCAAACCTCCCATACCCAAATGTATCAATTTGACTATTTGAATTCTGAAGGAATATTTTTTTAAAGAGTCTTTTTATTGTGGAATAATTTTAAACCTATGGAAAAGTTGTCAATATAATACAGAGAATTCCTGTATGCCCTTCACCATTGTTAACAGGTTACTGTGTACATTTGTCAAAGCTGAGAACCTGACATTGGTATAGTGCTATCAAGTAGACTCCAGATGTTACCCAAATTTGAAGAAGCATCTTTGAAAAGTTCTCCTCTCAAGAGAGTGAGTGAAGTAGTGATGGAGATGACAATATGTGTAATTGGCCAATGGGATTCAAGGGACAAAAATGTGTAAGATTGCAGGGTGTGAGGAGGAGACAACCAGAAGTGAGACGGCCTCAGTTCATGTTTGAGTATGCTATTCACTCTTTATCTTGAAAAGTCCCCTTACCCATGTGCCTCTATTTTTTCATCTGTAAAATGGGAATAATGTTCCTTGCCTGGTGCTTCGGTAAGGTATGGCAGGCACTAGACTCCTCCTCAGATCCACCCTTCTATCTTTCTCAATGAGAAACCCCTGATTTTTAGCTGGGCGAATGCCACTACTAGGACTACATTTCCTGGCTTCCCAGATAAAAAGGTGAGGCCAGGTGACTAGGTTCCAACTAATGCCCCAAGTAAGCAGAAGTGGTATGTACATCTATCTTCATTGAAGAGAGAAGGTGTGTTCCTATTCTGCCCTTCCTCTTTGTGGCTGGATAGAATGCTGTCCTAATGGCTGGAATTCCAGCAGCCATTTTAGACTGTGCTATGACCTTGCAACTGGAAGGAACATATGACAAAATATGTATGAGAAGGCTGAGTTCCTGACACTGTACAGAGCCATGGACGAATTACCTCTGGACCGGGGTTTCTCAACCCGAGCTTTGTGAACATTTTCTGCTGGATAATCTCTGTTGTGGGGGGGTCCATGCTGTGTGTTACAGGTTGCATAACAGCATCCCTGGCCTCTACCCACTAGGTGCCAGTAGCATCCCATCCCCTGAGTAGTGACAACTAAAAATGCCTTTAGAGATTCCTGTGTATTCTCTGGGGGGTAAAGTCACCACTCGCTGAGACCATTGCTCTTGACTTGCTCTGTCCAATAGGAATATAATGCAAGCCGCATACTTAAATTTTCTAGTATTCACGCTTCAAAAACTAAAAATAAACAGGTAAATTAATTTTAATCATATAGTGTATTTAACTGAATATATTAAAAATATTACCATTTATCATGAAATAAACCGCTATCTCATTTAAGCCATTTTTATTTGGGGTTTCTGTTACTGGTAGCAGAATGTAAACCTGGGGCTCTTTGATCCACCACACATTTTTGAACATTCAAGAAGGAATTAAAAATGAGATTGGTGATGGGTGGAAAGCTGCCGTTGTGTTAGAGGAGGCTGGGGACATGGCCCCTGCCTTGGAGATTCCAGGGCCCGCTGGCAGCACAGACTCCAGGAAGATCCTGCCTTCTCCAGTAGGGCTGTCAGCTCCTTAGGCCTTCGTCGGTGGGCAGGCACAAGGTTGGATGTGGCCTGGGTTGGCCAGAACCTCGTGCACAGCTGCCCACCATGCCTGGCTGAGGCTGTGGGGCAAGGGGCTGTAACAGAACAGAGGACTGAGTACAAAGGTCCAGAGTCAGGTGGCCTGGGTTCAAATTGCAAATCTTAGCCAACTCGCCTTGGGCAAGTCATTCCAACATCTGGAGTCTTGGTTTCCCCTCCTGCGGTAACCACAGTGAACCTCACAGAGGCACAGAGGCTGGGGGGGAGTGAGTGTGCTAATTAATGCCTGTGCAGAGATAATGCTCTGCAGATAGGCGCTTCCTCCCTACCCCCTGGCTGGGGGCCTGCCCCTCAGCAGGAGTCAGCTCTGAGGTGCTGTAAAGAGGGGCCCCGGAGGTCTGAGACCAGATGTAAGGGCTCCCTCTTGCCAGCACTGGGCCCATCCCACTTTCCTGCTTGGGCGGTATGCAGAGCAGGGAAAGCCAGCCGGGCCTCCAGCCTGAGAACAAAAAGCTCTGGGTTTTGGCAATCCACTGCCCACCAGACATCCACAGGAGAGCTCTCCCCAGGAGGAAATCTCTGCTCCTGAGCTCTGCAGAAGCACCCTGCCTTAGGGGACTCCCAGGAGACATCGCCAAGAGGCAGGTGGGGTGTCCCTTTTGGGGGTGGACAGGCAAGCACGGCAGTCTCCACCTCCTCTTGGCCCTTTGCCCTCTTTGTCCACGTCATGGCCTTGCAAACTTTGGCGGCTTCCTCGCTCCGGTGAAGCCTCACCTTGCCCATCCATAAAAGGGCACCCAGCCCCTACCTCCCAGGGATGCTGTGGAATGTGCCCAGCCCAGAGCAGGTATTCCAAAAATAATAGTTGGGACTTTAGTTCCTCTCCCCTGCAGGAAGCCCAAGTCAGGAAAATCCATGGCTTTTCAGGAGCAGACAGACATCACTGAGGCCCTCCAGCCCTGCTCACCCAGTATGTGGGCAGCTAGTGTGGCAGCCTTCTTTTCACCTATCACCAAATTGAGCAGTCTTTGCTCCAAGTGTGGGCCCTGGGCAGCTGATATGGGCGATGGGGCATAGCCTGCCCAGGGAAGGGGCATGTTGTCAGGGCAGATGCCAGCTACTTACCACCTGGGTTCATCCACACTTGGCCTTTTCCAGTTGTTTCAAAGGAGCTCCACCCTCTGCAGGCAAAGTATGTTAAACTTAAAAACTGGAGGCAGGCAAACATGATCCTTCTCTTTTCTCTCTTACGACACATAGAACCTGCGATGCTTCTGGCTTTTGCATATACTTAGAAATAAATCTATTAATGAAATACTAATTTCATTATATTGCCAAACATACAAGAATATCATTGCCAAAATATACAAAGAATGTTATAATGGCCACTCATGTTCCTGCTACCCTGCCTGAAAAATAAGTTATTGGCATAATTAAATCATACGGCTGAAAGCCCCCCCCTTCAGAGGTAACACATACTCTGAGTATTGTGTTTATCACTTCCTAGCCACATAGGCAAGGACCCCTGTCCAATACTTACTATTATTTTGAATGTTTCTAAGCCTTCTAAAGCTTAGAATACAATATCCTACAATGTATAATCTACAACTTATTTTTCTTTGCTTATCCTTATGTTTGTGAGCTTCATCCACATAGCTGTAATTCATGTTCATGCATGGAGAGTAGTTCGTCCACTCTGTGGTAGAACAGACCACAGTTGATGTATCTAGCCTTTTATTGAGGGACATTTAGTTTGTCTACAGTTTTTACTACTATAAACAATACTGCGGTATTTATGAAGCCTTTTCCCTCTGGCTAGAATCCCCCCTCCACTAGCCTTAGCCATCCTTAAACTCCTCTTCACCCATCAAAACCATCCGCTCAGTCATCAGGCCCCAGGCTCTTCACAATGACATCCTCCCAGAGCAGCTGGACTCCCTTCGGGAGCTGCCAAGAATGTGTTGCCCCTAAAGACCTGTGGGGTCCTGGGATACTCCTTGGGAGAAGATACACATTTGATCACAGCACATTTGTCCAATCGTGTTCAATGAAAGGGATGCAGGACATTAGGACAGGAATTATGATCGCCAAACAGCATGGACCCCGAGCTCTCAGATCTGGCCTCAAAACCCAGCTGTGGCATTCAGCCTTCTGAGCCTCAGAAGGGGTGATGTGCCTCCTTCGTGGCACTGGGAGATCTGTTTGTGCTGCTCCTGGCACAGAGTGAAACCCAGCATTCCACTGTAAGTCAATCGTTGACATTTACAAACTAAGAAGAGGGACCGGCAGGCCACTGTTTTCATTGCCTACTTTCTCCTCCTCACTGGACTGGAAGCCTCTGGGGTCCAGACTGGGCCTAATTGTGCTCTGCAACAAAGACAAGTCACAGGCAGGCATATGCATTCTTGTTCACATAGTGTGACTCAGGTGCAAGCCCTGTGGGTGTTGCCAAATCTACCCTCAAGAGGGTCAAATTTGAGGAAAGGAGAGAGGGTATGCAGTCACCTAAAATGTACAGAGACAGTCATTCATTCCTTCCAGGCTGCATTCACCTGACGGTAAGCTTCATCACACCCCTGAAGGCTTATTATTCCCATTTTACCAATGGCAAAACAGGTTCAAAGGGCCAAGTATACCATTTCTCTGTTGGTATGAAAACATCTCATAATTTAGGAGCTTAAAACCAAAACCATTTACTTGCTCGCTGTCTGAATTTTGGGTGGGCTCAGTGGGCTGGCTCCCCTCTCTTCTGTATGGCAGCTGCTGGAGCAGGTCTATCGTTGCGTCCTAGATGGCCTCTGTTGGTGGCAGGGACGGCTAGGGGCTGGCTGAGCCTCACTTTTCAATGGGGCAGACTTTCTACATGGTGGTCCAGAACTCTCGGAGAGCAGAGGCAGGAGATGCCTGGTCTCCTAGGGGCCTGCCTGCAACAGGGACAGCATAATTTCCACAGCATTCTATGGTCAAAGCAAGTCACAGGGCCATCTTCATGGGGCAAGCAGCATGTGGTCAATTCAGCCTGCACAATATTCCCCCTGCCAGGGTCATAGGTCCTGACAGAGTCAGGCGGTTAAGCTCAGGTCTAAGCCATTGTAATCTATTTCCCAGTCTTGCTGCCCTCCCCCCAGGGTTTTTTGCATGTCCTTTGTGCTCAGCTGGAGACCCTCTTCCTTCCCCCACTTCACAGATTGGCCTAACTTCTACTTACTGTCCACCAAGAAATGTTGCTTTACCAGGGAGACTTTGAGAGCTCCCAAGTCCTCCCTGGAGTTCCCAGGGCAGCCTCTGCTTCCTTAATTATACTCTACTGTATCTGCTGCTTAACCTCCCAGCCTCTCCAATTAGAATGCAAACTTGCACACCAGCACCCACCATGCCCGACACAGGGCAAGTGCCCTGGGAGTATTTGTCCAGTGAGGGAATCCAATAAAGGGCATGCTCTTTCCACACCACCCCAGAGCGCCTCCCACTTAAATGCTGTGCTTGTCACGGACTCTGAGACAGAGTTTAGCATTCAGGATATTTACTAGGAAGTTTCCTTGAGATTAACACCTGTGCAAGGGAAGCGAGGGAAGCAAGCGCAGGCTGAGGGGGGGGTCTCATGACAGCTTCAAGTGGCCCCACGGGGAGGCAGTCCCAGGGCTAAAACAGCCCATGTAGAGATGGTTAGACTCTTATGCTCCTACTTCAATAGTCACTGGGATGTGGACCACTCCAACATGGGTGTGACTTTGGGTGAGGGGGCTCTCTGTAGCACAGGCTGTTCCTCTAGGGGCCAATGGCTGAGGGCTAGCTCTGTGGCTGGCAAAAGCCCTTCCTTGCAGGAGGATCTGAGTGGCACATTTTGGTTTTCCTCACAGGGCCAGAGAGCAGTGGGGAGGCAGTAGTCCCTGAGAGCTGCTCAGAGAAAGTGCCTGGCCATCCAGGCTTGGGTCTGCATAGGACTTCAGTCATTTGATTGACACTCAGGGACAGAAGTCTGGCTCTTTTGTGCCATGTAGTGGGGGTCCGGACGTCACCTGTGTGTGGGTCATGGCCCTGCGACCTTCACTCTCTCCTTACCGAACTCCTACTCAGCCCCCAACTCCATGATCCCTGTCCACACTCGTTCCAGACTGATCTTTCCAAAAGGCAAATCACATATTCAAGTCCTCGGTTAAACCACATTTAGAGTAAATTCCCAGCTCTCTGGCAGGGCTGCCTGGCCCACCTTTCCTAAGCTCTCCCCGTGGTTACCCAGACCCAGCCATGCCAAAGGCTCTTGTGTGGAATCACTTTCCCTCTAGATGACCACCGAGGCACTTCCTCCGTATGAGGACTCAGCCCAATGTCACCTCCTCCAGGAAGCCTTCTCTGATTATCCACTTGATGCATTCCTTTTTTTCACTTTTATTCTGCAAATATTTATCGAGCATTTACCGTGTCCTAAACACTTTTCGAGGCAGTGGGGATACACGGTGAGTTAGAGAGTCCAGGCCTTGCCTCATGGGGCCTACACTGCGGTGGGAAAGACAATCAGAACACAAGTAGAAATAAAAAAATACCACGACTTCAGAAAGTGTAACGGGCTATGAAAAAACAAGAGCGATGTAAGGCGGCCCTGGTCCCTGACATCCAAGCCCGGAGCGGAACGGCCTCTCCCTGACCACGGTGCCGCTCTGGGGACCGGCCTGGTAACAGGCGGCAGAGCAGCGCGCGCGCGCGCGCGCGGAGGAGGTGCGCGAGGTCGTCGGGTCTGCGGTGAGGGTCACCTAAGCCCCACCCTCGGGGGAGGGCGAGAGGGCGGGGGTCTCAGCTCAGCCCGCGGCCGTGCGGCACCTTGGCTGCCACCGCCCCGGAGGCGCGCTTGCTCGAGGCAAGGGCGGGGCCGTGCCGGTCGGCCAGGTGCGCGCCGCGCGGCCTAGGGGGCGGTCCGGCCTAGGCCCCGCCCCCTGGGCGTCCATAAACGCGCGGGGCCCGACGCGTCGCGGCACAGAGCGTGGCTGTTTCGGTGGCGGTCCGTTGGCGTGGCTTTCATCCGCGTGCGGTCGCTCCCGGCTCGGGGCGGGCTCGTAGGTCCAGCCATGCTGTTCTGGCACACGCAGCCCGAGCATTACAACCAGCATAACTCCGGCAGCTACCTGCGGTAAGGGCCGCGCTGCTTCGCCCGGGTGTGCGGGCCCGGCGCCGTCGGTCGTCCGGGAGCCGGACAGGGACTTGCAGGGTGCAGCGTCCCGTGCGCCGTTTCCGCGCCCGCGTCACCCCCCGGTCTCCCTCTGGGGCCTGAGAGAGCCGCGCCGAGCCCCGACTCGGGACAGACGGTGGGCCCCAGCGCGCTGCGTCGGGGGCGGGCTGGCGAGCTTGGGGCCCGCGAAGGTCCTCCCCGGACGACTCCGGCGGGTGCGCAGCACGCCCCAGAGGACCGTAGCCTGCCCCGTCCGTCCGCCTCGCGTCTCTCCTCTTCGCGCTGCCGTCGGGGTGGAGGACACTTCCTGCTATCAGTTCGGCGCCTACCCTGGGGACGTTCGGTCTGCTGCTTTTTGCCCCTTCCGCCCCGGTCCCACTCGGAGCCATGCGCCCTTCGCGGTGTCCTTGGCCCGGCCGAGGGGCGAGTGAAGTGGCGAGCGCTGACCTGCGGGGCAGCCTGGCGGGCGGCGGGCAGGAGCTCGAGAGGCGCAGGGACCCCCGTCCCTCCAGCTGGTGTTGGGTATGTTGGCCTGAGGCCCGCAGGTTTATTGCCGTTGATTCTTCTGGAGGGATTTGAGTAGTTCATCAAAGGGAAAAGTCAACCCTTGTTTTGCAAAGTTCTCCCGTATCCCCTTCAAGGAAGTAGGACCCCTGTTAGGTCCAGTTCTGTTTTTCCCTGTTCTACACCTGGCCGGGTACTAACGGGTCATCTCACTTTCTGAACTCACCTGAACCGGCTTTAGCCTGTCTTTATTTCCATCCTAGTCTGTTTATTAAATGTGCCTAATTTAACCCAAAGGGCCTTTGGTATGGGCTCAAACAAAATGAGTTGTGAGGTGAGAGAGTTACTGGTACTGACAGCTACAAAGTCCGGGCCATGCTGAGTGCTTTTTTTTTTTCTGTCCCCAAGAAGTTCCCACTCGGGTTTAGCCGTACAGGTTATTTGGAAATCCTGGCTCCTGATGGGTGTCCGGTGGTCCTCTCTGAAGAGCTCGTTCCAGAAAGCAAAGGAATGATTGACTTTAACTGATGTGTCTTCTGTTTTTATTCATAGGCCAGAGCAGCAGGAGATAATGGGTCTTAATTAAGGACTGGTAGCTTCCCTGCAGACCGCGGTGATGTCACCAGAGGGAAAGTTACCTGGGAGTTGTCCGAAGCCCCCTGGGCAGATGTTACTTCCCCGGTGACTGACGGTTCACTTACAGGAAATGTTACAGCAAAATACGCTTTTATTGTACTGCGTGATGCAGTTTTAGTTGTAGTTTTGATTTGTTAAAAATATGTTGCCACTAAGTATGTTGCCAAATCTCAAGAACGAGTTTGAAGGTGACCCTGAATGGAGGTTGAGTGTATTTAAAACTTCCTGGATACCTTAAATGTCATCCATTATGGAATAATTCTCTTGCATGGATGCATGGGAGGTGCCTCTGCTACAGAGATGGAAATTTGTGGAATGCCTCAGATACTTTTGAGGGTTTTGGTATTGCGTTAAGGGGTGGGGTGGGAGTTGGGGTATAAGGTGCCATGATGCCGTTTCGGTTTCTGGGCGCATTTTGGGACCATGGATATAGAATCCTGTGGTCCATTTTACTTCTTGGAAGCTGGGGTTTTTCCTTTGGAGGCTGACCTCAGTGACGGCCAAGTGTGGGTCAGTGAATATTCCCTTTGATACCCCCCGACTCTAGGGTGGGTCTTGCCTTTTTCCTTGGTTTCTGTATTTTATGTTTGGTGGTCTTCTCACCCTGTGGAACCCCCTGCAAGTCGCCTGCCCTTACCAGCATGGGGCCTTCACTCAACCTCCTTCTTTTTCGTGGTTGATGTTCTCGTGACTTTTATTCCTTGGCAAATAAGGATGCCAGGCTTTAAACGGGTTACTGTTGAATGTTGGTTCTTACCCAGTACCTCCTCCTTTTTTTTTTTTCTTTCTTAATTTAAAGGCAGCAGCCCATGGATTATTAACTTAACATGGTCTGGGAAAACATGAAATTATGCAGTCCCAGGTGAGAAGGCCTGCTGCTTCACCTGGGCTCCTAGATATCCACTTGGGCTGGGAGTGTGCCCCAGTCTGGTAGAAGTAAAGTGCCATGCTGCTGGGCACCGGGGCAGTGCTGCGCAGACAGTGGTGGTGGGGGAGACCCACAGTTTTCAGGGAGGTTTTCCAGCCTGTCCTCCAAGCCAGAATTTTCTTTTTGAGAATTGGTTAGACATTGCCAGGGTTTGTGCTGCATTTATGTTTTAGAGACATTCCTTTATTGTGTTGTATGAGGAACAGATTGTCCCGGTGACTCTGCTGCTTATGTAATGAAGTGGGGTCAGTGAATCTGATTCATAACCCAGGACACCCACGGACGGAGGAGGGTCATCAAGATAAGGGCACTGGCACTTTTTTGGCACCTGTGACCATGCTGATCCTAATTTAGAGGTCTCCAGCAAGTCACTCCTGCCACAGGATTCTTTCTCAAGGATTTCTTTTTCCCCTGTGAGGACATTAAAAAAAAAAATACATCTAGAAACAACTTCTCCAGTCATAGGCTGATGTGAGGCTGATTTTCTGGGATGTGGCAGAGAGTTTTGTTCAGAGGCAGAGGAAGAGACTCTGAGCATCTCAGTATTTTCCATTTGGATAAGAAGACTAAATTGAAACCAAGGTCTTTCCTTTTTTTTTTAATGTGGGAGATACTTAGTATAACCTGTAAAGTAGGGGTTATGGGCCAGTTGTCTTATTTATTTATTTATTTTTAAAGAAAGGTTTGGGGATGTGTCAACCGGGGTGAATGTAACAGTTTTTGCATTTGCATGGTTACAGAGCCCCAAGGACAGGGTTGTATTGGTCTGAGAATTGGTTAGTGAATAGTATATTTGAAATTTTTGTTCAGATTCTTATTCTAAGAGCAAGACTTTATCATGCTCAGTTTCTCGTGAATGGAAACCACATGAAGTTCATACATTGCTGCTAGTTGCCTTGTCAAGGAGACTTCCATAATTTGTAGATGTCAGATAACTGCATTTTTATCTCCTTGCTGATGTTATTGAATACATCTCTTCAGGGCCATTGAGTGGAAATGGAATCATCAAGGATTGGTTTGCTCTTTTGAAGGCATCTGGATAGTTTGTGACATGAGGTGTCAGAAGCTGCCTGCGTGCTGGGGGTGTGCTTTGTGGTGTCACCTGTCTTTGTGTCCACCTCGCCAACTTGGCTGCCTTTGCAAATGGGCTCCTTGGGGCTGTGTTCCTGACTGCTCCCTCTTGTGTGTTGCAGGGATGTGCTCGCCCTGCCCATCTTCAAGCAGGAGCAGCCCCAGCTGTCCCCCGAGAATGAGGCCCGCCTGCCGCCCTTGCAGTGTGTGCTGTGTGCTGCCACATCCCCAGCTGTGAAGCTACACGAGGAGACACTGACCTACCTCAACCAAGGTAGTGCTGGGGCAGTGGGCCAGGGTTGGGCTTGGGGACTGCGGACATGGCCCAGAAAGGATGCAGAGTTGACCTGAATGTCCCTTTCGGGCCTCATTGCCTTGTCACAGTGGGAGAGATGGACTTTGGGAAGGAGGCTGTGCTGTCAGATACCATTCTCTAGCTGTGAAACTACCCTGAGCCTCTCTGTCTTCATCTGAGAAATGGACAACGTAACAGTCATGTTACCCAATTCAGGCCAAATGTGGGTGACCATGAAACATTCCTCCTGTAGGTCCCCCACACAGCAGATGTGCTGTGATTGGCAGTCCTTGCTGTGTCCTTTCCCCAACATAGACTGAGCATCTTTGGTGTACTAGGTCTGCTGACCTTTCTAGCTAGAACTGTACCTGGCGGTGGTGGGAAGGCTGGCCCTGTCTAACACAGCACGGCTGCTGGATTCCACACGTGCCAGACAGAAGCCCTTTGTGGAGAAGGGGGCAGAGAAATGCATACATGGGTTTTGGAGTTTGAATTCCAACTCTATTACTTCCTAGCTCTGTGACTTTGAGCGGCCATTTCTTTTTTGCTGATCCTCAGTGTTTACATGTGTAAAATGAGATGCGTAAGTTTGGGACATTGGAAAGAATGAAGGCGCGTGAACTGGCATGATAGTGGGTGTTCAATTGCTGAGTCCGTTTTATTAAGGCATGTGGGTAAGTGTCCTAACGGATGGCAGTTTGTGGTTTCTATATGCTTATGTGTATGTATTGATTGCACTTCCTTCCTGAGTCACCTCCTAGACACCCTGGCGTCAGGTGGACTAATTGCCCCTTCGTTTTACAGGGAAGAGCAGAGGGGCACAGTGGAACACACCATTTTCTGTAGGGTCGTGCAGCATTGCAGGGGAGCTACCGGGGGTAGTGGTTTGTCTTAGACTGGCTGCCTCCTTTCTGGAGCACTTTGACTCCTCGATCTGGGGAGCCAGTTGGTAGTGGAAATCCAACCTGATCATCAGGCTGTCTGAAGTGCTGAGGACCTGCCGTCTTCTGGGCCAGGGAACCAGCTCAGAATTAGCAGGTGGCCCTGCATCTGCCTTTGGTTGGAAACAACCCCCTCCCATTGTTGGCATGGCCCCCTGGAAGGGTGCTTATCCCTGTGGGTTGCTCGGTGGCCTCCTCTGGTCCCCAATCCAAGCTCAGCTGAAAGTAGGGTGACTGGCTTAGGCCCTGAGATCTGTGCTCCATCCGCTGGGGCTGGTGGCCGTTGATGGGGCGGGGGAGGTGGCCACGGGGGAGAAAACCTCTGTGTGGCTGTGTTTGTGCAGTGGCTTCGGCCACTTTCCCCGCTTACACAAAAGGTCAAATGGCTGCCAACCTTTGCTTTCCTCTCTGTGCCTCTGCTTTCTTGCTTAAACATATCATGAAGAAATGGATGATGTTCACCGAGTGTTGAGCTGAGGAGTGAGTGGCCTGAGGCCCAGCTGCTGGACCAAGACTGTACACAGGGCCCTTCTGTAAGGCCTTCACTGCCTTCCCTCTACCCCTGCTCCTTCAGTCAACTTGGGACAGTGTTTGGCAGTCAGCATACTAGATCTTTTAAAAAGAGTTTATCCTTTGCTCAATGTAGTTAAGTTAAAAGAGAGAAAAAGAGTTGCCCCATAGTCTTTCCATCTTGTGTTAATTTGGTGTATTAACTTTAGATACTTTTGAGTTACATTTTCCTGATTATTAAAATACCTACCTATTCATTACAGAACATCTGGGTGATTTAGAAAAGTGTAAGAAAATTAAAAGATAAATAAAATAGAAATTTCCTCTAATATCACCCGAAAACCACTGCTAACCTTATTGCTGTGCATTTGTGTTAAAATTGTGATCATGCTACAGGCATATGTCTTTTTTCTTCATGTACTATATTTGTAAACTTTTCACATGTCATTAAAAATGCTTTGAGAACTTAACATTCCATAATGGCCACATAGTATTACATTTTTTAGTTCTGTTACTTTAACCAGTTTCATAGTATGGATGCTTAATTTTCAGGTGTCTTTGTGTGAAATATCGATTGTTAATTATTTTTTAGATAAATATCTTAGAAGTAGAGTTACTGGATCAAATGGTTTGAATAAGGTTTTTGATACATTTTACCAAATTGCCTTCTCAGCAAATGTACCAATCTAGAAGCTAGCCAGCAGGTATATTTTACTCTTTCCTAATATTGGATAATAACCATTTTTCATCTGATTAGTAAAACATAGAATTTAATCTTAAACTAGCATTTCTATCATTGCTAATGTGGTTGAATACTTTAAATATGTTTCTTGATCTTTATTTGCCCATCAGTTTTGTTCATGTCCTTTGCACATCTTCCCATTGGGATTGTTTATATCTTACTGATTATGAGAACATTCCATATGTGAAGAATGTCATCCTTTTAGTGCCATACATTGCAAACATTTTTCCCTGTTGGTTGTTTGTCATTTAACTATATTTATCATGTGAAACTATATGGTGTGGGATATATGTCATGATTTTTTTTTTCCTGTGTAGCAATTTATTTTAAATGTCTGTTGTCAAATCTTACAGTCTTTTAAAATGGGATTTCTTCTTAGAATGCCTACCCACCCCAAAATCAGTTTAGTATTTTCCTAAATTTCATTTAATGTTTTCTAAATTTTAACATTGAAATTCATTTGAAATTTTTTGGAAACATAATATTATTTAATGATATTTTGGATTGTTTCTACGTAAAATACAGGTATTTTCAGGTTTACTACTGAGATTTGTACTGTCATGTTGCATTGGAGTTTATGATATGATGTAAAGGCCTATGTTCGTTTACTTTTCTGAATAAGTTAGTTAACCTACTAGTTATTTCCTCGCTTAACGCTTGTCTCACTGGCTTAAAATGCCACTTTTTACCATATTTTGGTAAAACTTAAAACCATATTTTGAAGTATTAGTCCAGAAACAGACCCTTGCATAGGTGTTTGTCCTGTGCTCCAGATATTCATTGAGCCTTGCCCCATTTCCCATTTATTTATTGTAGCTTGGAAATATGTTTGTCTATTTTGAAGTAGACATAGCTTTCTTTCATCATTCTTAGCCACTCTCAATTGTTCATTCTTATAGATGCAGTTTACAACTCTTGAATTTTCCTTTTTTCAAAAACATTGATGAAATCATACACTTTTATTAAATACTACTCTTGTAATAACATTTTCTATCATTATTAAAGCCTCTTAAACGTCACCTAAAATGTCTGCCTATTATGTCACTATTTACTCCTATGGTTTAGGACAGAATATTGTGATAACTGCTGGAAGAAAACACACAATGTAATTATTTTAGTCTGTCTCCTGTAATAGAAGGGAAGCTCTGTGAGGGTGGATTCCATGTCTGTCCTTTTTTAACATTGCACCCTCAATATTAAATTTGGTGCCTTGGTAGTAGGTACTCTATAAATATTCAGAAAATTTTAAAACGACATGATTTATTTCATTTCCTTTTATTTCTCTTTGTTGCTATTATCAATAATGTTATACTGGGTATCTTTTTTCAGCATACCTTATTTAAAGGAGCCTGTCTATGTCATATGACAAAATAGGAGTTGAATCAGTCAAGAAAAATGGTTTTGACAAATCAGTCAAAACCTTTTTGGTTAACTGAAAAGTTTGCTCTTAGGTATTTATTGCATTGGCTCTATGACGTTTATTACACTATTTCTGTGAGGCCATCCTGTGTCCTCTTCATTGTAATGTGTTCTGAAAAGCATGTAGAGATGCCGTATCTGTAAATCAAAAGGCCTTTTAAACCACTGCGTACTCATTTCTCAATGCATTGTCATACCAGTGCCTTGACGCCATGTGACTTGGATAGGATGTGTTATATATGGGTAACGTCTATCATCAGCAAACCCAGTGGCTGACTTTGGATGAAAGAGGTTTGAAAAACAAAATGTGTCCTCTTCCTTTGAAATGGCGTCCTGAGGAAAAGGGGTTGGTTGGACAGCTGTTGAAGGGAGGTCTGCAAATTTCCAGATCAACCTCTTTGTCAGTGGCCTGAGGTCACTATGGATGAATCTTTCCTGAAGGCTGGATCCAGAGGGGAGGGATGAAGTGGGTGGTGGGGAAAGAGTCAGAACAGAGGAGAGAGAACCCCAGGCAATCTGTAGAGAATTCTGGCTTGGAGATAAGAAATAACTTTGTAAGAGTGGCTTGTTATGGAGAAAGTTTTTGTTATTTCCTACCAGAGCAACCCTTGAATCTTAAATACAGTAGTGAGTTTTACTGGAGTCTTACTGTCATTCACGGAATAAAAACTTGTCCATTGGAAGAAGAGGGTGGCTTGCCAGCAAAGGCAAGAGCGGGGTGGGTGAGGGTGGCGGAGTTAGGCCCACTGTCTGTCTGAAGAATCCTGATAGTTCAGCAGACGGAGGAGAGTGAGTGGCACAGCTGGAGAGGTAGAGCAGAGGGTGGAGATTTCCAGCGCCTGGCTGAAAGCCACTGGGCAGCCACCTTGGCAAGTCACTTAGCCTCTTAGTGCCTCCAGTTCCTCAGCTGTAAAACGGGGGACACAAAGTTCCTACAAAGTAAGTGTGTGTATGAACTGAGTTAATGCATGTGGAACACTGAGAAGACTGTCTGGCACATAATAAGCACTTGCATGTTAGCCATTATTAATAGTAAGGTGTACACATGCTTACTCTAATCTCATTTTTGGAAGTTTCCAAGATCATTAAATTGGGACTTTGAAATTTTTTTACGATTTTCCTAATTCAAGGATTAATGCAGGGTTCATTCTAGAACAAAGAATTGGTACCTTTTAGAACTGAAAAGTGGTAGTTAGGGGACAGATTAAAGGCAGGAAGTCCTGCAGAACTTTTCTATTTGTTCCTCATTCCCTGTCCAGCCAAATAATGGACATGACCCGGAGGAGACATTCCCTACACAGGTGTTAAAATACCACTTTCAGTTGTGACTACAGAAAGCCCCGGCTTCCTCAGTGCTGGCTGTTGGCTGAGGATTACTCTACCTGGGATCCTCGGCCAAGAAAAGCTTTATGTGGGTCCCTCCGCTTTAGGGTGATACTTTGTTCAGTGCTTAGAGTTTACAAAGCACTTTAGGAATCTCCCGAGTGGTTTTCCCAAAATGTATTATTTCCATTTTACAGGTGGCAGACTGGGAAAAGTGAAGTCAGGTCGCCCCTCCCGCGGCACGTAATTAGGAAAGCCTGGGAGGTGGTAGAGCTGTGATGTGATAATGACGTTTTTGTCTGGCCCCATTCCCAAAGCCTGTCTTCAGGCAGGCCAGATCCTACACTAGGCACTTCTGTGAGTGGTGCCTGCCACCTACTGCTCCTGACACAGCGCAGAGGGAAGGTGTGTGAAACTTCGGGGGAGAGGACCACGAAGGCTTGGAGTGGGGAGAACATGCCTCTTTGAGCAAAGGAAACAAAATGGTTGCTCCCACCCCACTCCTATCCCCACCCCTCTTGCTCTCCACCCACAGTGACCTGAGGGAATGGCCAGGGAGATAGTGCTCAAGGCTGGGAAGTCCTGTCTTCTCTGCTCCAAGAACTAAGAATGGCAGCTGTCTTTTTACCTGCTTTAGCTCTGGGGAAATCGCTTACTCTCTGTGAGCCTGGGTGTCCTCGCTGGAATTAGCATGGTTTCACTTTGTGGGTTGCCTTGAGAATTAAGTGAGTAGTGGTGAATACCGTTATTTTCCCACATCTTCCCAATTATATCAGTGACTGAATTTAAGGAATGAAGCAAAGGATTACTTTGTTATCCTTTCTCCATAGCCGAGTTTTCTTTCCAGATTAATTTTTAGCCTGAAGTTTGGGAATATAAACTAAGTAACAAAGGACCCTTAAATACTTTTTTTTTTAGTGCTTTCTTCCTTAATTTTTTTTTCTGAGTATATAAGTAGCACATAATTATCGTGAAGCAAACCAGCCAACATGACAGAAATTTGTACTCTAGAAAGCTTTCTATAATCCCACTTCCCAGATTATTCTTAGTCATACATTAACCCATAAATGTTTAATTGTATAGTCATACATTAACCCACATGTCTAATTATACAGACACACTTAAATAGATACTTAAAGGAATGTGTGTGTCTTTTTTTAAGAGAAATGGGATAATACATATACTGTTCAATTTATCTTTTTTCTTTTTGTCCAAACAAAATACCCTCAAGTCTTTCCATGTTGGTATATTAAGAACAAAAAGGAAGCTGAGCATTATACAGTATGATCTATTGTATGGATGTTGCATAATTTGTTCTCCTAAAGAACATTCGGCTTCTTTCCATTCTTCCTCATAATTACACCCAGCACCAATACTACAGTGAGCATCCACGTAGGCGTGTCTTTGTGCTTACAGAGTCATGAGAATAGGGTAAATATCTAGAAATAGAATTGCCAGTACAACATGATGATAGATACTGCCCTGCAGTGCAGTTGTATTTGTATTTTTACAAACAGTAACTATTGAATAAGTATATCCTCCTGCTCATCTTCTATCCTCCATCTTTGCCACACCTGGACTGTCACCTCCCTGAAGGCAGAGGCCTTGGGTATCTTGTTCGCTGCTAGTCCTAGCACAGTGCCTGGTATTCAGTGACTTTTTGAATGAATGAAGAATCTCTATTTTTCTTTACCTTTGCCAACACTTACTAACCTCAGGTAATTAATAAGGAAAATATAAGGTATTCCTGTTTTAATTTTCATTTCCCATTGAATTTTTTTTCATGTTATTTGGTTATTTGTATTCTCCTTGCCTTTGACATGATTTACCAATTTTTCAAGTGGGGTTCTCATTCTTCTTAAATTTACTTGTAAGGCCTCTTTGCACATTTGGTAGAATGTGTTAGAAATATTTTCCTGTTTTCATTTATTTCATTCACCTACTTGTTCTTTTAGTATAGTGAAAGTTTTTATAAATTTTGATGTCATCAGGTTTATTGGGTTTTGCCTTACTTCTCTTTGTGTTTCATGTCCCATTTAGTGGAAAAGGTCTGTTCCACTTTAAGATTTTAGCAATATTTCACCTTTTTTTGGCTATTATTAATGTACAATTACATGAGCAATATTATAGTTACTAGACTTCCCCTATTATCAAGTCCCCACCACATACCCCATTACAGTCACTGTCCATCAGCGTAGTAAGATGCTATAGAATCACTACTTGTCTTCTCTGTGTTAAACTGCCTTCTCCGTATCCCCCTCCCCACTAGATTATGTGTGCTAATTGCAGTACTCCCTTTTCCCCCTTATCCCTGTCTTCTCACCCATCTTTTCCAGTTCCTTTCCCTTTGGTAACTGTTAGTCCATTCTTGGGTTCTGTGAGTCTGCTGCTGTTTTGTTCCTTCAGTTTTTTCTTTGTTCTTATTTATACTCCACAGATGAGTGAAATCATTTGATACTTGTCTTTCTCCACTTGGCTTATTTCACTGAGCATAATACCCTCTAGCTCCATCCATGTTGTTGCAAATGGTAGGATGTATTTTCTTCTTATGGCTGAATAATATTCCATTGTATATATGTACCACCTCTTCTTTATCCATTCATCTACTGATGGACACTTAGGTTGCGTCCCTTTCTTGGCTATTGTAAATAGTTCTGCAATAAACATAGGGGTGCATCTGTCTTTTTCAAACTGGGCTGCTGCATTCTTAGGGTAAATTCCTAGGAGTGGAATTCCTGGGTCAAATGGTATTTCTATTTTTAGCTTTTTGAGGAACCTCCGTACTGCTTTCCACCATGGTTGAACTAATTTACATTCCCACCAGCAGTGTAGGAGGGTTACCTTTTCTCCACATCCTCGCCAACACTTGTTGTTGTTTGTCTTTTGGATGGCGGCCATCCTAACTGGTGTGAGGTGATATCTCATTGTGGTTTTAATTTGCATTTCTCTGAAGATTAGGGCTGTGCAGCATCTTTTCATGTGCCTGTTGGCCATCTGAATTTCTTATTTGGAAAAGTGTCTGTTCAGCTCCTCTGCCCATTTTTTAATTGGCTTATTTGCTTTTTGTTTGTTGAGGTGCGTAAGCTCTTTATATAATTTGGATGTCAACCCCTTATTGGATATGTCATTTTTGAATATATTCTCCCATACTGTAGGATGTCTTTTTGTTCTATTGACGGTGTCCTTTGCTGTACAGAAACTTTTTAGTTTGATATAGTCTCACTTGTTCATTTTTGCTTTTGTTTCCCTTGACCAGGGAGGATATGTTCATGAAGAAGTTTTTCATATTTATATCCAAGAGGTTTGCCTATATTTTTTTCTAAGAGTTTTATGGTTTCATGACTTACATTCAGGTCTTTGATCCATTTTGAGTTTACTTTTGTGTATGGGGTTAGACAATAATCCAGTTTCATTCTCTTACATGTAGCTGTCCAGTTTTGCTAACACCAGCTGTTGAAGAGGCTGTCATTTCCCCACTGTATATCCATGGCTCCTTTATTGTATATTAATTGACCATATATGGTTGGGTTTATATCTGGGCTCTGTAGTCTGTTCCATTGGTCTATGCGTCTGTTCTTGTGCCAGTACCAAATTGTCTTGATTACTGTGACTTTGTAGTAGAGCTTGAAGTCAGGGAGCGTAATTCCCCTTGCTTTATTCTTCCTTCTCAGGATTGCTTTGGCTATTTGGGGTTTTTGTGTTTCCATATGAATTTTAGAACTATTTGCTCTAGTTTATTGAAGAATGCTGTTGGTATTATGATAGGGATTGCATTGAGTCTGCAGATTGCTTTAGGCAGGAGGGCCATTTTGACAATATTAATTCTTCCTATCCATGAACATGGGATGTGTTTCCATTTATTAGTATCTTCTTTAATTTCTCTCATGAGTGTCTTGTAGTTTTCAGAGTATAAGTCTTTCACTTCCCTTGGTTAGGTTTATTCCTAGGTATTTTATTCTTTTTGATGCAGTTGTGAATGGAATTGTTTTCCTGATTTCTCTTTCTGCTTGTTCACCGTTGGTGTGTGGAAATGCAACAGATTTCTGTGTGTTAATTTTGTATCCCACAACTCTACTGAATTTAGGTATTAGATCAAGTAGTTTTGTAGTGGTTTCTTTAGGGTTTTTTATGTACAATATCATGTCATCTGTAAACAGTGACAGTTTGACTTCTTCCTTACCAACTGGATTCCTTTTATTTCTTTGTGTTGTCTGATTGCCATGGCTAGGGCCTCTAGAACTATGTTAAATAAAAGTGGGGAGAGTGGGCATCCTTGTCTTGCTCCTGATCGTAAAGGAAAAGCTTTCCGCTTCTCACTGTTAAGTATAATGTTGGCTGTGGGTTTGTCATATATGGCCTTTATTATGTTGAAGTACTTGCCCTCTATACCCATTTTGTTGAGAGTTTTTATCATGAATGGTTGTTGAATATTGTCGAATGCTTTTTCAGCATCTATGGAGATGATCATGTGGTTTTTGTCCTCCTTTTTGTTGATGGAGTGGATGATGTTGATGGATTTTCTAATATTGTACCATCCTTGCATCCCTGGGATGAATCCCACTTGATCATGATAGATGATCTTTTTGATGTATTTTTGAATTCGGTTTGCTCATATTTTGTTGAGAATTTTTGCGTCTATGTTCATCAAGGATATTGGTCTGTAATTTTCTTTTTTTGTGATGTCTTTGCCTGGTTTTGGTATTAGAGTGATGTTGGCCTCGAAGAATGAGTTTGCAAGTGTTCCCTCCTCTTCTACTTTTTGGAAAACTTTAAGGTGGATGTGTATTAGGTCTTCACTAAATGTTTGATTAAATTTAGCAGTGAAACCATCTGTTCGAGGCATTTTTTTCTTAGGTAGTTTTTTGATTACCAATTCAATTTCTTTGCTGGTAATTGGTCTATTCAGATTTTCTGTTTCTTCCTGGATCAGCGTTGGTCAATTGTATTTTTCTAGAAAGTTGTCCATTTCTTCTAGGTTATCCAGTTTGTTAGCACATAATTTTTCATAATTCTCTCTCATAATTCTTTGTATTTCTGTGGTATCCGTAGTGATTTTTCCTTTCTCATTTCTGATTCTGTTTATGTGAGTAGACTCTCTTTTTTTCTTGATAAGTCTGTCTAGGGGTTTATCTATTTTGTTTATTTTCTCGAAGAACCAGCTCCTGCTTTCATTGATTCTTTCTATTATTTTATTCTTCTCAATTTTATTTATTTCTGCTTTAATG
Source organism: Smutsia gigantea (assembly GCA_032199065.1). Lineage (NCBI taxonomy): Eukaryota > Metazoa > Chordata > Mammalia > Pholidota > Manidae > Smutsia > Smutsia gigantea. The sequence continues at coordinate 6,009 of JAVSCE010020293.1, read as the reverse complement.
TTTATGATGTCCCTCCTTCTACTGACTTTGGGCCTCCTTTGTTCTTCCTTTTCTAGTTCCATTAATTTGAGTTTAGACTGTTCACTTGGGATTGTTCTTTCCTGAGGTAGGCCTGTATTGCAATATATTTCCCTCATAGCACGGCCTTCACTGCATCCCACATATTTTGTGGTGTTGAGTTATTGTTGTCATTTGTCTCCATACATTGCTTGATCTCTGTTTTTATTTGGTCATTGATCGATCCATTGATTATTTAGGAGCATTTTATTAAGCCTCCATGTTTGTGGGCTTTTTCATTTTCTTTGAGTAATTTATTTCTAGTTTCATACTTTTGTGATCTGAAAAGCTGGTTGGTACAATTTGAATCTTTTTGCTTTTACTGAGGTTCTTTTTGTGGCCTAGTATATGATCTATTCTTGAAAATGTTCCATGTGCACTTGAGAAGAATGTGTATCTTGTTGCTTTTGGATCAAGTGTTCAGTAGATGTCCGTTAGGTTCATCTGTTCTAGTATGTTGTTCGGTGCCTGTCTCTTTATTTATTTTCTGTCTGGTTGATCTGTCCTTTGGAGTGAGTGGTGTGTTGACATCTCCCAAAATGAATGCATTGCAGTCTATTTTCCCCTTTAATTCTGTTAGTATTTGTTTCACATATGTAGGTGATCCTGTGTTGGGTGCACAGAAATTTATAATAGTTATATCCTCTTGTTGGACTGACCCTTTTATCATTATGTACTGTCCTTGTTTGTCTCTTGTGACTTTCTTTGTTTTGAAGTCTATTTTGTCTGATACAAGTACGGCAACTCCTGCTTTTTTCTCCCTCTTAGTTGCATGAAGTATCTTTTTCCATCCCTTTACTTTTACTCTGTGTATGTCTGTGGGTTTGAAGTGAGTCTCTTGTATCACCTGTTTTTTAAAAAAAAAATTTTCCCAGTCTTTGACACTTTGGTATTTGTTTTGGTGTATAGTGAAATAGGACTCCAGTTGTATAATTTTCCTGGTGGCTAGCACATGGTCCCCCAATAACATAATGAGTATGGACTCTTCAAACAGAAGAATACTATGGAGCCTTAAAGAGCATAAAGTATCTCCTTAGGAAAGAGATCTACCGGTTTTCAAATCTTTGCATCTCTTGGTGACACCAGTTTGGATGACACAATTTGTTTTTCTTTCTTGGAAGCTGGGTGGCAGATCAGAAGCTAGGAATTTGAGAATTGGACACACCCAGGTTCCAATTAGGGCTCCCTGTTGTTTCCCAAATTATTGAACCTGTCAGCTGTGCCTCTCTGTAGCAAATGGAGCACCCACTTAAGGTGTTATCCTGAGAATTGAATGAGATATTTGTTGTTTTTAGCTTGTTTGTTTTTGCCATGCAAGGATACTTTTATTTGGGTATATAAACTTGTAAATGTTTCATGAGCAAAGAATTTTACAAACCTTTTAACAAAGATTAAGAAGAAAAAATGGTGGGCAGGAACAAATGCTTTCCCAACTGTCGACTCTACATAATTAATCAATGAATCAATAAGCTGATAAAAATACTAATAAGTTAGCTGGTCATTAATTGGGGTTTTTGGTTTCTTTGTTTTAAAACCAATCATCATGTACTGAAGTAAATATGAGGTTACTTGTACAGATTGCTCATCTCAGCTCATAGCATACAGAAATGAATTTTAAAGTTTCAGAAGTCTCCTGGTCATCCAAAACTTCATTTATGTTTTAATCGTGGAACAATTAATTAAGTTAAAATATAATATTTACATGATGTAATTCCAGAGGGTCCAATGAACTGGGAATGATATAGTCTTAAGTTATGTTAATAACATCTATATTCCGGAAACACTATATCAGAAACAATACATATTAAAACTTCATTGGGAAGAAATACAGTATTAATGATACACACATTAAATGAAATAAGCCTTGACCAGAATAAATGTACAGAGGGAAGACACCTTGAATGCCTGCTGTGCTTGTCTGGTTCAGAGGTTGGCTGCTGTAAATCTGAAGCAAATGCACCCATCACCCCATCTCTGACCTCACAGCTAACCCCTCTGCTCCCAGGGGGACCTCAGGATGCATGGGATGTCCTGATCTACTTTAAATATAGGTCTTATTATTTTTCAGGTATTGTGAAGCCAACAAGTAAGGAAACAGACGATTTACATTGAAAAGTTAGCTTGTTGCAGTTCCCAGGAGAAGGGGGCACAGTGCACCGTGTGGCCGGAGAAGCACCAGGGTCAGCCAGGCAGGAGGCAGGGAGAGAAAGCTGAGGGAAAGCCTTTATTATGGTTTCCAGGCAAGGCAGAGTCAGCAGGTTTAGGACTGGCTCTGGGCCATAGGGGCTGTCCCTAGTCTGGCACCTGATGCCAGTGACCTGGGTGGAGATGGGAGGGTAGGGGGTGGGGTGCCGGAAGAATGAGCTTTGTGAAAGCACGATGTTGGAGATGGTTAGTGTGCATATCAAAGGCACGCACAAAGGACAGTCATTTACTGTATCCAAGAATTGGCGATTCCTGGGAAGGGCAGCCTGCCCTGTCCAGCAAGACCCCACATATCAAAGCATCAGAAACACATGGTTAATGACCTTGGGTACCACCCTGGGCTACAAGTGGAATAGCAGCCACAAAGGAGCCGCTAGAAAATAGATGAACTTCAAATGAATTCAGCCATTTTTTTCAGAGATGACTGAGCTTTCTCTCAATCTCTACAACCACCACCAGTTTTTCTTGAGCAGTTTTCTCATGGGAACTGATCTACTTTTGATTGATTGACTTTAGATTTCTCCAGACATTCGACCATCGTGTAGTAGCACATGTTACTGTGAAGTGCTGCCAAGGTTTTGATGCATAAACATGATGTTTTCATACACTTTGAGAAGCTTCTTTCTATTTCTTTGCAGTAAGTTCCCACTTCGTTGATTGTCTGCAAAGTTGCATCTCATGCTCTTCATGTAGTTCATTGTAATTCAGGCATGTTGAGTTTCAGATGGAGCTTTTTGCGTCTCTCTCTACCTGTGCGTTTTCACATGGCAGAGATGCCTGCTCTGGTTGGAGACTTTTGATTTGAACTGCAGGTGCTTTGTGTGTTTGATTATCTTCACACAACTTCTTAAGTACTCTGTTTTTCCTTTCAGGATTTTTAAAGGGAACATTTCAATTAATAGCAGTGTTGAGTTTCTTCAAAATGACGTCTGATCATCTTGGTCACCATTTTCTGACTTACTTTTTTGTCTGATGCTAAATTCCTGTCATTCGTGTTCTCTCTAAAGAGAACAGGTGAGTCTATCATCTCCAGAAGTTGTAACCGGTCCCCTGATCACTGCCCTATTCCCTCTGTGTGTTGATATCTGCAAACACTTTTTTCAGTTCCTCCAGCTCCTCTACTTTTTCCTTTCTTTTAGCATCTTTTTGGCAAGCAGCTTAGGCTTTCCAGAAGCTCACCATTTTCATCAAAACTATAGCTATTTCTATCTTAAGGTTTTCTGCATTCTTCTGAGATGTCTTTAAGATGTTTTTGGCCTCAGTCACTTGGGAGTGTAAGGATTTCGATTCCTCTTTGAGTGACCACTTCTGTCCTTCCAGACGAGCCATCATTACTCCTTGAGATGAAAATGTTAGGGGACTCAACTTTTCTGTTCTCAGTCAAAGAGGTCTGCCATGTTCCCCAGTGAAAATGTGGACCTGTTTGCATCTTTACGAAGTGCTGACAGACACAGAGTCTATAATGTCAGAGAACTGGCTCCCACTGCAGCAGACTTGAGGGCGTTGAAGGCTTCTGTAATGCACTTAATCTGCTTACCGACTCGGCATATTGTTCAACTTGGGCAGAAAATCTTTGGGTCAGCTCATTTTTCTACAGAGTATCTTGGCTTTTTACTGTAAGAACAGTTAAAGCGGCACCTGCCAGCATTTCTAGGGGAAACTCAGATACACCTGGCTTCCTGTGCCCACAGTTCAGACAGCTTCTCCAGCACTGCACAGCCACCCCAGGCCCTGTGGCAAAGACACTTATGTGGTTGCCGTCAGGCCCTCCCTGGCTTCAAAGGGCATTGGGGCTCTGCCCTGGCCACTAGCTTCAGGGCTACAGCTGCCTGCCAGGACCCCGTGAATGTCCTGCCTCTCAACCAAACAAGTGCCTGGCAACCAGGACAGACGGGGCTGACAGATGGGTACCAGGTTTAATAAACTTTGCTCTCATCACCACACAAGTAGAAAGGGTTATAATTTGTATGGTACATTGTGGGAGGATAATTATATTTAAGTGCCTGGTACATCAGTGGGTCTCAATAAATGTTACTTCTGCTAAGTTTGGCTGTTTTTCATGGGTGTTTGGAGGGGAGGAGAGCAGGAAGGAAGATCAGTGTAGGAAGACCCACTTTACTCTTTGTAAATGGGCCCCTGAATCAGGTTTCAGGGGCCACAGAACTATATTAATACTTAGAAGAATGTGTACAGGTTTGCTGCTCTGAATGAGGTAGGTATTTTGTGTTTTAAGGAGCCATTCTCTCCAAGTAGCTGCCATGATTATTGAAACCCCTTCATTGCACAAAAGAAGGAAGGAAGGAAGCCCAGGTAAAGATGGAGTGTTCAGGCCATGTGGGTGCCCAGGGCTCTCAGGCCCCAGACCACAGACTGCACAGCTCTGGGGGCTGCAGAGGCACAGGGAGGGGGACAGGTACTCCTCTGTATCATTAGACACTGGTGCTCCTGCCTCATTTCTCTCTGAGGACTCCAGGTGCCTCTGACCAGTTGCTGTGGGATTCTTGCAGAGTTATCCCATTGCTTGAGTGGGTTGGTGTTACCCTGGGTGGAGGCCAGAATGGGACAGCTGGCTTCCTTTCCTACTTTGTGCTTTGCCCCTTACACTGTCACACAGGAATGTCCTTTAGGTATCTTGAGAGGCATCTCATCCAACCCGTTTTATTGATGAAGAGATTGAGGTCTGGAGGTGGAATTGACTTTTCAGCATGTGTGTGGGTTCCTGACAGTCTCTGGGAGTGCAGTCCCATCTTCTCTCCAGAGTGACTCAAGGGCAGTAGTTGATCCTTAAACCACCAGCATCAGAGGCCCCTGGAGTGGGTTGGTTCCTGCCATGTTAGAACTGGGAGGGGTGGGAATGTGTTTTCACTAAGCACACAGTGATTGATGCTTAGGTTCACTAGGGTTTTTTAGCCACTGCTTTGAGGGCACCCCACTTCACCTCTTTCTTTCCAGAAAGGGAGAACTGGGCCTTGCAAAGAAAATGGCAGCCCTGCCCCACTCATGGCTTTGTGCTTTGCAGGTTGAGGACCACTCCTGAGCCCAGACAGGTGCTCTGTGTTTGATCTTCCCCTACCTCTTTCCAGCCAGTGTTCATCCTTGGAAGCTTCCATCTGGGAGGTTAGAGGACCCAGTGAGTGGGGAGGAGAGGCCACACATGTGCCGGGAATTCACAGAGGTTGACAAAAGTACATTTCTAGAATATTAGAGCTGGAGGGAGCCTAAGGTCTTCTCTCTGATGCCTTGGTTTCTGGACCAGCATCACCTGAAAGCCCGTTAGAAATGCAGAATCTCGGGTCTGCTGCAGGAAAGCTGAATCAGAACCCACATTTTAATAAGTTACTGGGTGATTTATGAACATACTGTAGTTTGAGAAGCACTCATGTAGCTTATCCAAGCTCCATCCCTCCCCCCTGTATTATAGGTGGGTAAACTGAGGCCAAAAGAGGCTGTGTGACTTGCCCCAGGTCACAGAGTGGTACTTGAGTCTGGTCTCTTTCTCTTTTTTAAACATTTTTATTGGGATGAATCACATGCCATACAATCCATTATTTAAAAGTATACAGTTCATGGTCTAGCCCCATACACAAAGGTAAACTCAAGGTGGATCAAAGACTTGAATGTAAGTCATGAAACCATAAAACTCTTAGAAAAAAACATAGGCAAAAAATCTCTTGGACATTTAGAACATTTTAGTCCATCCTGAAGGAAACTGTCCGTACCCATTAGCCAGCAGCTGATCTCCAGTCA
>JAVSCE010020292.1:0-59798 GCA_032199065.1 Smutsia gigantea | reverse complement strand
GAAGTACAGTTGTCACTATTTGCAGATGACATGATACTGTACATAAAAAACCCTAAAGATTCCATTCCAAAACTACTAGAACTAATATCTGAATTCAGCAAAGTTGCAGGATACAAAATTAACACACAGAAATCTGTTGCTTTCCTATACACTAACGATAAACTAACAGAAAGAGAAATCAGAAAACAATTCCATTCACAATTGCATCAAAAAGAATAAAATACCTAGGAATAAACCTAACGAAGGAAGTGAAAGACCTGTACTCTGAAAACTACAAGACACTCCTAAGAGAAATTAAAGAGGACACTAACAAATGGAAAAGCATCCCATGCTCTTGGCTAGGAAGAATCAATATTGTCAAAATGGCTATACTACCTAAAGCAATCTACAGATTCAATGCAATCCCTATCAAACTACCAACAGCTTTCTTCAATGAACTGGAACAAATAATTCTAAAATTCATATGGAACCACAAAAGACCCGAATAGCCAAATCAATCCTGAGAAGGAGGAATAAAACAGGGGGAATTACACTCCCTGACTTCAAGCTCTACTACAAAGCCACAGTAATCAAGACAATTTGGTATTGGCACAAAAACAGACCCACAGACCAGTGGAACAGAATAGAAAATCCAAACATTAACCCAAACATATACAGTCAATTAATATTTGATAAAAGTGCCTTGGATATACAATGGGGAGATGACAGCCTGTTCAGCAGCTGGTGTTGGAAAAACTGGACAGCTACATGTAAGAGAATGAAACTGGACTACTGTCTAGCCCCATACACAAAGGTAAACTCAAGGTGGATCAAAGATTTGAATGTAAGACATGAAACCATAAAACTCTTAGAAAAAGCATAGGCAAAAATCTCATGGACATAAACATGAGCAACTTCTTCATGAACATATCTCCCCGGGCAAGGGAAACAAAAGCAAAAATGAACAAGTGGACTATATCAAGCTGAAAAGCTTCTGTACAGCAAAGGACACCATCAGTAGAACAAAAAGACATCCTACAGTATGGGAGAATATATTCATAAAAAACGTATCTGATAAAGGGTTGACATCCAAAATATATAAAGAACTCATGCACCTTAACAAACAGAAAGCAAATAATCCAATTAAGAAATGGGCAGAGGACATGAATAGACACTTCTCTAAAGAAGAAATTCAGATGGCCAACAGGCACATGAAAAGATGCTCCACATCGCTAATCATCAGAGAAATGCAGATTAAAACCACAATGAGATATCACCTCACACCAGTGAGGATGGCCAACATCCAAAACACAAACAACAACAAATGTTGGCGAGGATGTGGAGAAAAGGGAACCCTCCTACACTGCTGGTGGGACTGCAAATTAGTTCAACCATTGTGGAAAGCAGTATGGAGGTTCCTCAAAAAACTCAAAATAGAAATACCATTTGACCCAGGAATTCCACTCCTAGGAATTTACCCTAAGAATGCAGCAGCCCAATTTGAAAAGGACAGATGCACCCCTATGTTTATTGCAGCACTATTTACAATAGCCAAGAAATGGAAGCAACCTAAGTGTCCATCAGTAGATGAATGGATAAAGAAGATGTGGTACATATACACAATGGAATATTATTCAGCCATAAGAAGAAAACAAATCCTACCATTTGCAACAACATGGATGGAGCTAGAGGGTATTATGCTCAGTGAAATAAGCCAAGCCGAAAAAGACAAGTATCAAATGATTTCACTCATATGTGGAGTATAAGAACAAAGAAAAAAACTGAAGGAACAAAACAGCAGCAGACTCACAGAACCCAAGAACGGACTAATAGTTACCAAAGGGAAAGGGACTGGGGAAAATGGGCGGGAAGGGAGGGATAAGAGGGAAAAAGGGGCATTACGATTAGCAGATATAATGTTGGGGGGGCACGGGAGGGCAGTACAACTCAGAGAAGACAAGTAGTGATTCTATAGCATCTCACTACGCTGATGGACAGTGACTGTAATGGGGTTGGTGGGGGGGACCTGATGAAGGGGTAGTTTAATAATCGTAATATTGCACATGTAATTGTAAATTAATGATAATAAAATAAATTATATTAAAAACAAACAAACAAACAAACAAACTTTTGAAGCCTGCCCATCATAAGAGATTTTCTTTTATTAGTATTTGGCTTGACTCAAGCTAACCTGCTCACCTTTTCTGCTTTGTTAGAAAAATGGACCAGTTTGGAACATCAGGCTTGGAATTGGTGCATGGGCCTGTCAAATATAGTTTGGGAGTGTTTTAGCATACAGCACCATTAGCCAAATGGAATTATAAAGGACTATTAGATGAGGCTTAAATAAATGTAGATCTACATGGAGACAAGATTGCTTTTTTGTTCTTCTTTTAGAGAAGAATATATTTGTATTTTCCCTGAAATTTTTTCTTCCTGTGGAAGATTTGAAATCGTTATGTTAATATTCAGCTGCAGTGGAAACAGCAAAACTTTCATAAGTGTTTTCATAATAAGAGGTGTAATTATAAGCACACACACATACATCGTTTACATATATATTTTCGGTTTTTATGGTTAGTTACTTTTAAAGTGTAACAAGAAAACAATACTAGTTTGAAATCAATCAAATAAAAGAGAATTGAAAGTCAAACAACTTACAAATGGATATTTTATTAGATTTTGTTTGATCATTATATTTATACTCATTTTACAGACCAAAATAGTTCCTTCAAGTTTGTTGTATTTTTATGTCTTTATTGTTACCATAAATTTTGTGATAAACTCCTTGGCATAATTTTTTTTTTTTGTAGAGTGGGTGGGTATCTGGACTGCCATGCACAAGTCAAGAGGGAGCTTTCTGTTTGTGCTGCCACTTTCAATCATTTAAATTTTGGTTTCTTTAGGTCGTGGGTTTTTTGTTTGTTTTATTTTGTTTTGTTTTTGTCTTGGAAGTCTAGATTTTTGTCCCGACAATTTGTCAGTATTTTCCCTAAAATAATGCTGATAATTAAAAAGGAAACAGCCAAAAACTTAAACAGTGTCTTCCTTTTTTTTTCCTTTTCCTTTTCTTTTTCTTTTACATCTCCTGTGGTCCATCAGTTGATAGAACCTCAGTTAGTTTTTTCCTCTCTGGAAAAATCAGTCATGCCACTCAGCAGCAGCTAGAACTAAAAAGCAACTTGTAGCATTCCTTGGGAAGACATAACATCCATTTCTTCTCTTTCTCTCTCATTGGGCTTCCCCTTTACCCTCCCCTTTCCCCTTCCTCTTCTTCCTCCTCTTCTGCTTTCTCCTCTTCCCTCTTCAAATAAGTAATTCTGTTATTTTTCATTTTTCTAAGATGGCTACTATAGTGGTTTTATCTGAAGTCAGTGTTTACATAGCTGACCAACAGCAGTAGGATTTTCAGTGTGGTGTGTTCTCAGCATTTGTGCACTTCTGGGTTGTTTGAAAGATTATACAATCCAGTGATTACTTAGTCCCAGGTTTTTTGACAGATTGCACAATACAGTGATGTTCTTGTGCACTATCCCAATGGCCGCAGACTGACTTTGGTTCTTCAGTTTCCTTGGTTAATTTTCTGTACACAAAACAAGGGATTGGTTTTGCTAGTTTTGAATCTCCATCCCTTAGCGAACACTTCAAGCATGCTCAGCCTAGCTGCTACTAATTTCAGTACATCCTTTCCAAATGCTGTATATAAGTTCCTTATCAGTTTGGCAGCACCAGCATCTATAGTCTTTGTATGATCATCAAACCTAGCAATGTGGTCAAAGAAAGGTAGACTAAGTCTACTCTTGTTTGCATCAGCAGTGCATCTGGGTATGCATTCCCCCTTGATCCTTGGACAATAAGTGTACAGGCTTCCAAGCAGCCTTTCCTTAGTGCATTCGGATAATCTACCCTGTTGCAGCTGTACTTGTTCACCTGGGATTAGCAGGTTTGTTGAAGCCTATTCAATATTGCCCCTAGGTATGTGCTACACTCTCCACCAATAGCAAAAAGGACAATATCAAGGACAAATGCTCACAGAATCTGTGACTTTATAGACATATGGCCATTCTCATTCCCCAGGTTTTCCATCAACAAAAGGTAAGATGCTAGATTTCAAGGTGTGACATAAGTCTCCCTCTCAGTGTAGTTTCCAATAAAACCTTGTGCTCGTATTATTATTTTTCAATAAAATCCCCATACTCAGGAGAGCTTACAAGCTGCTCTATTCTTTAGGACTTCACCAACCAACATTTCCTCCAATGTGCTGTCACTAGGTCAATCCTCTTGCATTCCCCAATTCCAGCTGTGCCTTGGAAAATCTTTAACAGGGAGAACATCACCTTGGCTTGATGATGCACTTTCCAGAGACTATTTTGAACAGTTATGTGGAATAAAGACTGAAGGTCATTGAGTTTGATCTTATCAGAAGTGCTTTTAATAGGTGACTTCATCTGTATTGATACACATTTTACAGTTGGACCAGAGCTGCCAGAGTCAGTTTTTGAACTGAATGGTAATAGTCCTTGGTACTCTTTTTCACATAATCAAACTTCATATGCAGCACTTTTAAGGTTGTTCTGGTGGTCATCAGGCTTGTATGTGGTCCCCAGGAGCTTCTGAAATATGAAGATAAGCGGTAAGTAGCTGTTTCCTCCGGATCATCACGTTATGAAGTGTCATAAGCAGCATCAGCTAGACTAGAAAAAGCCCAGCACAGATTTGACACCAGTCTGGGTTCAGCACTGAGGCGGTCCATTGGACATTATAGCAGGCGAGCCAAATAGACATTATCATGGCAGCTTCACGGAGCAACTTGTAAAATCTGTCCTTACTCTATATACTTTTATACCAGACAATTTACACGGGGGCCTTTGGTGAGTTGTATTAGGTTAGGTATTGCCTGTAAAACTAAGAGTTTGCATTACTAGGTTTCTGTTCTTCCAAGATACAGGCAAAAGCCATCACAGTGGTATCCTGGCATCACTAATCCAAGTTCTTAATATGTTCTTTAAAAGAGAGGACATGTGGGACAATGTCATCTTCACATCAGGTGGCCAGGAACATCGTTTTCATCATCCTTTGCTAGTGTCTGTGAGAATTAGAACCTCAATTGTAGTGCTCCCTTGGTGTAGATTTTTTTGTATGGTCTGAAGCCTTCTTTGTTCTGCTACCTGTTAAGTTTCAATGGCCAAAACTATTTTGTCATCATGGGCACTGGACCCGAATATTATTCCTTATAGGCCACTTCATCAAAGTCACTGTTTTACTTCAATTGTGATCACAAAAGAGCAGGACTTGCATATGTCTCCATGGGCTGATAATACAAGGACATTCTCTTCACTAGATTCTGTAATGTAGTCACTAATACCTTATTATCTTGATAGCAGGTTGCTTCATAGGCTCTCTGAAGAAGAAATTTCCTTTCAGATTCTTTGTTAAAGTGTGCTTTGATGAACTCCAACATTGCGGGAGTGTTTTAGTAGCTGCTAACTTCACATTACTATTAGGATCGTCTTTCCTCTTCCCTGGATTATGGCAGTCAGAATCTCACTGGATTTATCCTGTAGCTGACCTGTGTGAATATCTTGGCAAACGTAACGAATTGCATCCAGTGTCGACTCTTTCATGTGCTCTGTGCTGTTGAGGTTTGTGACATTGGCTACCAGCTGAAGAATGAATTCTGTCCACTGGTTCAGTGGGCTCTCTGCATGGACAATATCAGCCATCATTGTGAGGAAGAACTAAGCTAGAAGGTTTCTGTGCCCAAAGTCTATAAAATAGTTTTTGCGTTCTCTTTCAAACATTAGCATTAATGGCAGGCCATTCTGCGGATTTGGGCTTTGGTGTTTAGATCTTTAGATGGCAGAGAGTTTGCAATCTGTGGATCATTTGCGACCCTGCCAGTCTGGCTATTTCCTGAACTTTATGGCACTCTGGACAGTTCCAGAAGGACCTTGGGCAGGTTTTCCCACCCCAGACTCCAGGAACTTCTACATAGCTTCTACTTCAAGCACAGGTGGAGACATGGTTTTCCCAAGGCTGGGATCAGCTCCAAAGTACAAAGAGCTGCAGTTGTTTCTCCTCAAGTGATGCCTGGCTTCTCAGGTACCAGTTTCTGACCTGGGATAGGGCTTGGGAGTCAGGTGACATTGGGAAGTGTGGAGAGAGTCAGAATCACCACAGGTTCATTCATCTGCTCCTTCTTGATTGTGTTCCCTCCTTCTTTCTTTGTTATTAGAAATGGCAGTTTCTCCTCTGGTGGAGGTGGGGGAGACAACTTAAGGGAAGCTTAGAGCATGGCCAGAGCTTGGCTGGCTAGAAGAGAACAGAGAAAGAGAGGCAGCCAGTGAACAGAAGCCTGCAGGGAGGAAGAACTTTGCTACACTTTAGATTACAGAGACTAAACACTAAAGCATGAACACCAGAGGTCATTAAAATGATATACTATTTGTGGGAGAGTGTGCATGAGTATCAGTAATGAGTTCATTGTCTTGGCCAAGTGCCCAAATAGATGATGACATCTCACAACCCTAATGATTTCTTTAAAAAAAGTTACATTGTAAAAGAACTTAGAGCCTGCCATTGACCCAAAATTTCTTCATGCCAGTCTATGTATTCGAATCAAACTTTCAGTAATGGTTAATCACTTTGGGATTTAGATGGGTGACAGGAACTTTAAAAAACTGCTGTTTATATGGTACTAAAGGACCATACATTAGGCTTTTCAGCCAAAATTGCACAGATGTACACCACCATCAGCAGTGCGATCTGCAACATATGGAAGCAAAAGAGCTGACTTGTTCTTTGCCGTGGTTTAGACTCATCTAGTATAGACCTGAAAGACGGGGTAGTAACTACATGCATTAAAATGTCATGTTAGCATGCACTTCAAGTAAAGTTCAAGGTTACAAGGGCAGAAGATGTCTAGGGGATAAAAGAAAGATTGAGCTTGCTTTCAAGCTGTCGAAATTCAATGGCTAGCCATTCCTATATATCATCTTGGTACAGATATATGGGAACGAAAATAATCTAGTGCATAGGGATGGATGCAGTATAGCCCAAGGGTTTCATCCTGGAAGCAGCGGATGGCTGGTATAGCCAAGGGGTAAAAGTCAGAAAGCATGTTCCAAAGGCACCTCCTGCAAGAAACCTTTGAAAAATTGGGAAGGACTAAACAAGAAATGGATTCGGGACAATAGAGTGTTCTACGCTCAGCACAGGCAAACAGATGTACACCTACATTTCTATTTTGTTGAGTTAAGACAGAAATATCTTGGAAGGGTTGTGCCGAGAAGGAGAGAAGAGAAAAGACTTTCTGTAAAAGTTGTCCAATTTGTAGTGTTAGCTAATGTTGGCAGAGAATTTGGATTTACTTATCATCGTAGACATGCAAATTGTGCTTCCTAACCCTGGCAAGAAACTTTGCGGAACTGGTGAGTGCTTTCCACAAGGTAGTCTTTAATGAAATAGTGGTAGATTTGATCTGTAACATCTGCCCTGTATTTTCAGAGTGCTCAGATGTCTATCTCTGGAGAGGCACAAATTAAACATGATGTTTGCAGTCTGGAAGTATTAATTACTCTATTGCTGTGATTTTCAGCCCAATTCCCCCTTTGTAAGTATTTCCTAAAACCCACTTTAAAATTCTTAAGTGAAATTTGAACATACTGTAACCTACTGACACACACTATTAAAGAAAAAAAGCAAAAAATATTATGTACTAACACTAATATGAAGGGTAAATGAAAGCAAAATAATTTGTAATATATGTATGCAAATGCAGAAACAAAGCCACTACAGAAGATATAATAAAACAGTCAGATGCTTATAACTGTGGGTAAGATCATTATAACATAACAGCTACCAATGTTGACTTCCTATTTACCCAATACTCAAATATCCAAATACTATGTGTCAGTGCTATTTTTGACATGACTTCACCAAATGATGATATATGCTTAAGTTTCAAACAAAACAAAGAATAATATTTCTTCAAATTACAGTGGATAAAAATATTTCTCAATGATATGAATGTGTACTGGGACATTTGAAAGTCACTCAACACGTATTTAATGAATACTCGCTGTGTATCAGACACTGTCTTAGTTACTTGGAATACAGTAGGCCACCCTTACCCATGGGGGATACATTCCAAGACTCTCAGTGGATGCCTGAAACCACAGATACTACTAAGCCCTATAAATATTATGCTTTTTCCCATATATACATACCTGTGATAAAGTTTAATTTGTAAATTAGTCACATTAAGAGACTAAAAACCACAACTAATAATGAACTAGGACAATTATAACAATATATCATAATAAAAGTTATGCAAATGTGATCTGTCTCAAAACATCTTATTGTCCTATATTCACCCTGCTGCTTCTTGTGATGTGATATGACAAAATGTCTATGTGGTGAGATGAAGTGAGGTGAATGACGTAGGCTTTGTGATGTGGCATTAGGCTACTAGCGACCTTCTGAGCATACATCAGAAGGAGAATCATCTGCTTCCAATCACTGCTGACTGTGGGTAACTGAAACCACAGGAAGTAAACCATGGAGAAGTGAGGACTACTGTACAATTAGTGAACAAAGCAAACGGACATGATATCTCTGTTCTTGTGGAGCTTTCAGACTAGCTGAAGATGGGGTGGGAAAGAGATAGAGAAAAAACATGGTAAACTAATAAAATAGCGTGTTACAAGGTAACAAGCAGCTTGCAAAAATGTAGAGCAGGGTAACTGTACTGGGATTGCCAGGGAGTGGTAGGTGCTTGGAATTTGAAACAGGAATGCTTGTGGTAGGCCTCATTGAGAAGGTGATATCTGCACAAAATCTGGAAGGAGCTTAAGGAATTAGCCATGCAGACATCTAATAGCTAGTGCAAATGGGGGGGGGGGTACATGATTGTCCTTTTCAAGGTTTAGCAAGGAGGCCAATGTAGCTAAAGCCAAATGTGTGAAGAGGGAAGTAGCAGGATGTGAGGTCAGAGAGGTAATGGGAGGAACACATATCATGTGACACTTTGAAGGCCACTCTAAGAATTTCAGATTTTATTCTGAGTAAGGTGGGAAGTGATTGCAGGGTTTTGACCAGAGATATGACATGATATATGACTTAGACGCTGTGTTGGGAATAGTCTGTCTGGGGGATGAGGGGAGGGAAGAAAGAGTACAGTCAAGGAGTTCAGTTAACAAGGATATTGTAGTGATCCAGGCAAGATATGATTGTGGCTAGATCATGGTTTTAGTTCTAGAGATGATGAGAAGTGGCTGGGTTTTGGATAAATTTTAAGGAGCCAGCAGGATTTCCTGCACCAAAAGGAATTAATAGTGGGCTCTGTGCCCTAGAAGTAAGATTACATCTTTTCAGGATTTCTATCTCCTCGTCAGTGTTCAATAGCGGGCCTGAGTATTGGGGATGACATTCTCAACACCATTAACGGATCAAGAGTGAAACATCCTAAGACTTAAGACCCTGCTTTCTCTAGACATTCTACTCTCCATAATCAGGAATCAATATAGGTTCTGAGCACTGGAGTAACACTTGGCTTCCTTGCTAATCCTTAATCCCAAAGGCATTGTCATTAACTAGTCCCTGTCATTACTGATAACTTCATCTCTTCTATAATCTCAATTTCATTATAATGACTCTTTCACATACTCCCACAACTCTCGTGTCAGGGAACAATTTTTTAAAGTGCAGGATTATCTTGCTTGTCACAGGATGTCTAGAGTCCCTGGTTCCTGTCACTAAATGCCAGTGGTTCCCCCAATCATTATGACAACAAAAATGTCCATACATTTCTAAATGCCCCAGGGGAAGCCATATCTTCCTTGTTGAGAATCACTGCTCTGTTTCATGTGAACTACTATAGTTGTTAAAATGTTGAATGAAACTGCATTCAATTACCCAGAGTACCATTAAAATTGTCAGGATTTTCTCTTCTGGCTAGAGACATCTATATATACCATTTTTACATTTTAATTGTGACAATTCTCTCAAAGAACCTATAAAATCACCACCAGTTATTTTCAGACAGGGCTCTTTCATCTTTAAAATGGGAATACCATTTCCTGGAACACCTCTTAAATAAAAACACCTCTTAAATACTTGAACAATGAAGACAATAGGTAATATACTTGAGCTCTTCAGAATATAGGTCATTATCTAACTCTGATTAACAATTATTCTGAGAGAAAACTAGAAAATATATGGGTGCAGGAAAGAAGGAATATTTGCAGATGATGATTTCGTTAAGTTCATCAAAAATAAATAAGCAAACATTTATTTTCTTATCTAAAGAATAGCTCTACTGCGGAAATACTTGCTAGTCTCATTTGGTAGCAAAAAATGGTCATCGTGCACACTGATAGTTTAAGAGACTATGGAAACTCCAAGGGCATTTGCTATAAATTGCTGAATGGGTTTTGGCTAGATTTAGGTAAGCATTTTGCACAAAATGCACAGCTCTTCAAATAATGTTCAGTGCTCAAAGAAACAAAATTTATATCTTCTTAACCCCAAAGTGCCAACATCATCACCATCTTAATATTTCTTGAGGGCCCATTGGGTACCTAGTATTGTGCTAAGTTTAAAGTAAGTACTTTCACAGTTTTTCTGGATTGTAATCTCACAGCAGGCATTCACTTATAAATTTAAAGATCATCTCTGTGCTCTCATGAAAGGTAGCAGAATTTTGTCTTTCTGATAAGAAGTGTTAAATAGGTATAATGAATGGACCCCTGGGTATAGATCTTCTGCAGCGAACTAAAAAACCTCCCTACAGGGTATCTGCTTGAATGAACCTCTGGTCCTTGGAGTCAAAGAACGATCTTTATGATCATTAAATTGGATTGACAGACATTGCCTTGAGACAATGGCAGGGGTTTCTACTGAGCACCTGCAGATCACAATGTAGTTAAAAGTGAATGCTCTTATACACGGATATCATTTCCAGAACTTGACATTGTATTTGCATAACAAACATGCGGAGTTAATTTTTTAAAAAAGGAAGATGTAAGGCATTTGCGAAATAATTCTCCCACCCAACTCCGGAACATTATGTGTGTGACTGGGTATTGCAGGAAAAGGTTATTTCTGAGCAGCTTCAGAGTCAGATGGTTATATAAGCTGCATGCACCCCAACACTTTGGCTTTGATTTTAGTGCGTGTTGAAAGGCCAAATGCAAGTCTGACTGCTGGCAAGTGTTACTGCTTCTGCCAGTAAATGCTGCTGAATCTCTCAAGCAGCCATGTGTTATTTTGATCTCTTTCCACTGCCCCTCAGTTCTTCTCTGGCCTCTGTCACAAAGAGATAATCATTTCTGGGAGCAATTAATTAACCTAGAAATTTTCCTTAAATTCGCTGTGTTTGTTATGACAAGATGTGCAACTCAAAATAATAATAATAAATGAAAATAGAATTGATTTACTTGCCAGATGAGCTAGAGTATAGATTAAATAGATGTAAAGAGCACCATCATTTCTGACCTGAGGTAGACACCTTTGTTTTCTCAGTTGTTAATGTTCATCTTGAGTCTCTCTGGATTCTAGGTAGCAAAGCTACCTGAGCTATGTCTTTTGACTACAGAGTTACTTCCTTTCCAAAGCATGTTGTGTCATCCTCAAACTGTTTTCCTTTCTCTTATGAAAGAGTTTCATTGCAATGGCATTTTGCCTTCTTTACCATGACCCAAGAACACATGCATACCTAGTGGAGTCTTCTTCAATAACTGCCAAACATATTGCTGTAGATGCTATAAACTGAATGCTTGCATCCCCCCAGGTTTATACGTTGAAGCCTAATCCCCAGTGGAATGGTATTGGAAGTGGGATCTTTGGGAGGTGATTAGCTTTCATGAATGGGATTAGTGCTTTGATAAAAGAGACTCCAGAGAGCTCCTCTGCCCTTTCCACCATGTGAGTACACAGCATGAAGACAGCCTCTTATGAACCGGGAAGCAGGTCTTCATGAAATGCTGAAATCTGCTGGTGTATTGGACTTCTAGCCTCCAGAACTATGAGAAATATGTTTCTGTTGTATATAAGCCACCCAGTTTATGGTATTCTGTTATAACAAACTGACCAGACTAAGACAGATGTTGTTGGTTCCAAGTTCTGTCTTCTTTGATACAAACAATTCATTTTCTGGGCTTCTAATATATTTTTCATATAAAAACCTTGCCCTCTTTCAAGTGTAAAAACTGTCTGAAGAGCTTAGTTGGCCTCATTCCCAAGCCCTCCAGTTGCCCACAGTTATTTATTCATGATGCAGAGAGCTGCACAGGCAACGCGCACTGACTTGGGTAAATGTTGGGAGACTGCCTGGGAGATGATCCACACTCTACTAGTCTGAGGTACTGGTTGATCAATGGTAGTAATTAGCAACCTTAGTAATTACTAGACACACTTGGAAATGTGATCAGTCTGTATCTGAAATGAAAAAAAAAAGAAAGAGAAAAGGCTGACTCTTCTAAGTCCTCCTTGATGGGAAATTTGCTTCCCAAAACAGGACATTACTAGAATGTGGTATATGGAATAAAAGTGGGTTAAGAATGAGGGAGCTGATAAGAGTGAAACAGTATGACATTCTTGAATGAAATATGTGATAAAGCCAGATATTTCAGTTAAGCTGACAGAATGTCAGATATATCAAGCAAAATGAAACCTGGCAACATTACAAATATCTTTCCAATATTTCGGTGTGGAAAGCGACATCTCTAAGTACAAGTATAGTCTTCATAGCTATTCATGCAGCAGATATGTTGATATTATCTTTATTTTTTTCCTCAATTTTTTTTTTACTGTGGCAAGAACACTTAACATGAGATCTATCCTCAAATGTTTAAGTGCACAATACACTATTGGCAACTATAGACAGTGGTGTACAGAAGATCTCTAGATCTTATTAATCTTGTATAATGGAAACTTTATACCCATGGATTAGCAACTCTCCATTTTCCCCTCCCTTCAGTCCCAGGAAACCATCAGTCCACTCTCTGCTTCTAAGAGTTTGACTCTTCTTGATAACTCACATAAGTATAATCATGCAGTATTTGTCCTTCTGTGAATTGCCTTATTTTACTTGTTATAATGTCTCCCAAGTTCATCCATGTTGTCTCATAGGGCAGGATTTTCTTCTTTTTTAAGACGGAATGATTTTCCACTGTGTATATATACACCACATTTTCTTTATTCATCTTTCAATATACATTTAGGTTGTTTCCATACCTTGGCTATTGTGAATAATTATGTCATTTAAAAAAAATCATTAGTAGTTTTCCAGGATAGCAAGTGAGAATAGGACCTTATTTTAAAAGTAGACAGCTTAACACTTAGTGTCTTCCCACATTAACCATTACATAAGTTTTTCTACTCTGTATGGCGCTTAAAATATTCAGCATGGAAGAAAATTGTACATCTAGCCACGTGAGAAGTACAAAGTCTGATCCAGCCAAGCCAGCCAGCCAACCAGTCACTGAACAAACATGCACTGAGCATCTCCTTTTGGTTAAACACTATAAAAAGTACAAAGGTGAGTCAATCATCACTCCCACATGCAAGAAACTGACAGTCACATAGAGACAAGATATGCAGACTCATAGAGAATAATGAGATCCCTAATCAAGTTACAGTACTTTGTGACCCACATCTATCTGAAAAGGACTTGAGAGGGCTTTTAACATGATAAGTATAATAGAATAGTAAGGGAGAAAAAATGTAAATCAACTAAAAAGGGGGAATGTATGTATATTAATTATAAAGATAAATAGAATCTCTGTAATTGAACTGCAGTGACTCTGAGCTTCCTGGAAGCCAGAACAAAGTAAGTTACACAGTTACAAAAAGTAGGACCTGTATTACATCCACCAATTCCTCATGAAAGAGAAAGTTTCCCATGGTGCTAAATTCTGTCATGTGATTCATTGAATGGTGCAATGAAACCTGAATACTTAAATTTTAAGAGAAATGCAGAGTATTTCATAACTGTTTAGAAAAGCTGAGAGGCAATATATAATGGTAACATCATGAAAGGAATTCTAAGAAAGTCTAAGTTAAAGTGCCTGAAGCATAGTTTTCTGGGATCTCAGTAATAAAAATATAGAATTTACAGTAGTGATTCCAAGATACTCATCAATGGACTGGTGATTTTCCATGGTTCTGTTTTTATTGGTACATGGCAAATGAAAAAACTAAGGAAAATATATTGAAAAATATGTTTTGAACAAAGTTTAACTTGTTTAATGCAATGGTCTTTTGTTCAGAGATAATCTCCCCCTCCGTCATGTGTTGCTGAATAACCTGTATTTTAGTAAAAGTAAAGACAAGAAGGCAAAATGAGAAAGAAAACCTGAGATTATACTTAAAATGAAAGAAAATGATTCTAAGAGAAATATGGATTAAAAAAGCTAATTCATGTATCACAGGCTTCATTTGCTTGTAACTAAAAAGAAAAAAATCCTTTCTGTACCCCAGTTATTATGTCATGAACCTCTCATTTATCCGATTGCCTGCCCCCAAATATTCCCTAGGTTCAGGACATTGCCTCACGTGTGCTTCATAATACATCCTGCCAGAAGTTTTGTTTTGTGCTCCATGTTTTGACACTATACTATTATCTCTTTAGCTAGTAATACTCGTAAAACTGCTGCTCTCCTAAATTATGGCACCATGAGTACCTATCACATATACTCCCTATCAGCCTCTGAGGAGGGATACCGCTCTCTCCTTGGTTAAGGATCACCTCATAAGATTGTTGAGGGAAGGCGATGAGAAAAATGCACGTAAAACTCTTAGAAGAGGGTGGACACGCAGTATGCTACTCAACGAATGGTAGCAGCGGGTATATTTGCCCCTGGTCTTTGCTAGCATGACCCTTATGGTAGACAGTATTGCTCCTAATTATTCACTCTGCCTGCAGGAGGATTATACATTCTCACCTGTGGCTATGTGACTTTCAGTGTTTCCATGTGGAGCATGTTCCTTGCCTCACTGATTAGCAGTTTGGCCACCTGAGTTTATTTAAACAATGAAATACAAGTGAAATGGTAGTGTTGCACCAGAGCCAAAGCTTTACGAGGCTGGAATAGGGGCTGCTCCTTCGGCTTAGATTCCATAATGAAAAGGCACAGATTACAGAGTTGACCCACAGTCACTGACAGGGAAAATGAAGGAGAAAAAAAAGTATTGGTGGTTGTTAAACCACTGAGATTTTTTTTCTTGTACTTTGGTGTAACCTCAAACAAGCTTACTGACATATATTTTCATATATATCTCAAATTATTGTAGATATACTATGTCTTCAGTTACTATCAATATACCAGTTCCTATCTCATATCTTCAGTTACTGCACATCTACCAGTTCCTGATTGTTCATCATGCATTTTTATTCTTGCTTTGTGTTTCCTTTATACATTTAGTTCCTTTCAGACTACGGCATCTGAACTGTTATTTGCTTAACTTAAATTTTCCTAAGTGAGGAATACATACTACTGGCAGAACACAGGCATTTGATAGGTGATTCATAATGAGAAAGTTGATCTCTTCTCAATGCTCATTCAGTCTTTCTGAATACATTCATGAGAAAGTCCTAGTTTGGGGCAAGTTTGGGGCTAATGACTCTCAAGCAATTACTAATGTCCCTTTAAAAGAAAGACAAAAATGATCTTCAAGCTAAGAGACTAGGACTAGCTACAGTATCTAGTTGGAATTTAATAATATTGTTTAATCTATATCATGTTCATTGTATGGCCACTTTAATTAACAAGTGATAATAGTCTGCCAGTTACAGTATAGTTCCCTTTATAAATAAGTGCACTTATTTAAGTAAAGAAATGAGCTGATTTAAATAAAGTGTTCAGGGAAGAAATTTGGGAGATTCTGTCTAAAGGCCTTGCCTTACTCCTTAGTACTGGGAAGGTTACTCTCTGGATCTCTACATCTCCCAGATTTGGTCACTTTCAGGTTTACCTCCGGCCCAGCTCTTAGAGTTATGCCCTTTACCTCCTCCTGCCCCAGTACAAGTTTCTGGGCCCTACCTTAACATGTAACCCCTGCTTCTAATTTTAAAATTTCACTGAAAAGACAAATACATTGTACTTGTATCTACCTTCCTGTAGACTTGTAATAGTTTCCAAGAATACATAGTGCTCTAATTTTGTTGCTGTTTCTAGTGTATATACAGCAGCTAAACGTCACTAGGACCATTTTTACTGTGACCCCTTTTCAGCTTCACTACAGTCCACTATTCAAAGCTGAGTGTTGGATCCCAAGTGTAAAAGGAATCTATTGCTTCTAGTAATAGCATTGCCTCTCCCCTTATTAATGGCCCCAATAATCTTAAAGGCTTTGGGGAACCAAGTGCTACACACAGCTAACTTGATTGAGCTATTTACAATAACTCATGGTTGTTTCCCTTAGAGAAAGTTTCAACTATAGAGTCCTATTAATGTTTATCAGAAAACTAAACTGTTTTCCCTATAATATGTATTTTTTTCTTATTTAATATAAATGTCTTTTTTGCAGCATGTTGCTCAGTGTCCCAAGGCAATTAACTTTGCTTGAAATTAATCTCTTTTTTGCCCCTCCTTATAAAATAATAAAGGTTTGCTTTGTACTAGTCAATGTGCTGAGCCACTGTCAGGAGCTGGCACCGCCTCAAATGTGGGCATGGTAACAGGGGCTGGACCAAAGGCTACCAGTGAGCTTGGGACTGGGGCGCCACTAGTTAGATCCAGCAAGTTGGAAAATGAAGCTGTACTGAGGTCTTCTTCTTTCTGTTGCTAAGATATTGCTACAACATTACAGCTGCATCCATGTGATGACTTTGCTTCACAAACATCTTAATGGAGAACCAAAGAATTGTTTTAATATTACTAGATGTTCTAGATTCCACCAGCAACTTCAGCCTGATACCCTGTTGCCCTAAGACTGCAAGAGATGGACACCAGAAGTATAAATGTTGCATGTTTCATTGCGCTCTGGTGGACATTATAGGTTTTCTCATCCAGATTTACCTCTAATCAATTAATTAAGCACCTTGTGCTGTGATTTCTTAGTTTAGCATTTACATGGTGTTTTATTTTTGCAAAGTAGTTTAGTTACTCATCCATAATAATAATAACAATGCTACAATTTTTTGAGCACATACTATGCTCCAGACATTTTACATACTCATTCAGTAAACAATTATGGAGATTTTGCTATGTTTTCTTTACACTTTCCTGGGCATGGGGGGTGTGCATCGGTGAATGAGTCAAACAAGATACTTAGTCCCCTAGAAAGAACACTAATACACTAGGGAAGAAAGAAAGAAAATAGATAATGATAATCAATAAACTTGCTGCATTCTCTGGATAATATAAAATAGTATGTGGAGAAATGCAGAGTTTGAGTATAGAGATTGCGAATTTATAGAGGGTTGCCATGGAAGGCCTCTCTGATAAGATGACATTTGAGCAAAGACCTTAAGTGAGGCCTATTCTACTGCCTCTTTGATTTCATTTCCTACCATTTTCCCTTCATTAAATCCCAGACACACTATTTCAGACAAACTGGCCTCTTTGCTGTTCCTTGAGAACAACCTTGCCATCTTCTCTGCCTGGAATGTTCTCCTGTTTATTTACATAGCCCTTCTCTCACCTCATTCAGAGAGATAAAACCAACAGAGGCAACTGGTTGAACAGGGGAATTCAGAAAGTGGCAGAAATTAAGGATAAGACTCACATTTTGGGCTTGGCAACTGGTTAGAGCAATTTAGAGAACACAGTATGGGAAAGATCAAGTTCGATGAGGAGGATGATGAACTCCATTGTGAACAGTCAGATACACATGTCTGACAATCAGAGATCTGGTCTGGTACCATATATTGCTTGGTTTCTAAATAAATGAGTGAGCTACTGATTTTGGAGTCAGTAGTTCACAGGTGGTAATGATCAACCATAGGACTAAGTGAGATCATGCAGGGAGGGTGGGCACAATGACAAGAGGAGAGGCTTAGTACAGGGTAATGAAAAACACTGAGTAGGGGAAGATGCATGCTTGAAGGATACAGGGAAGAGTAACCATAGAGAGAAAAATGGAAATTCTGGAGACACAGAGACATAGAAAACAATGGATAGAGAGCTTCAAACTAGGAGGTGGGAAAGAGGGAGAAATGCTGTTAAGAACTCAAGCAAAATGAGCAAAATGAAAATTGAGAATCCATCAGACATATTAATGAAGAAGTAGGTGATAAATAAAAAGCAAGTTTAATTTAGTGATAGGAATGGAACATATTGCTGCGTGGTGACTGGTGAGTGGGAGGATAACAAGGAGAAAAATGTGTATTTAGACAACTCCTTCAAGACATTTTGATGTAGAGAAGTGGAAAGGGATAGAGTGATAGCTGGATTAGAATTTCATCTCATTTGAATCTCATAACAACCTGATGCGTCAGGCATTGATATCCTTCTCTATTGTATAGTTAAGCCTCAGAAGGGTTAAAATCTTTCTTAGGGCTGAATATTTAATAGATGGTAGGACCAAAATTTTAAGCTAAGTCTTTTCTCTCCAAAGTTCTTTTCTTCTCTAGTCTTTACCTCCAATTTTTGTAAACAGTAAACCTTTCTAGGAGGAAAGCATAAAGCTGATTACAACAAAGTTAATTTACATACTTGTTTCTTTCTTTAGCTTAATAAAAGGGCTACAGTAATATAACAGAAAGTGCTACCTACTTTCTGGAGTTGCTGTAAATATTCCTAAGATGTCAAAATAAAAGTAGATCAAACTTTTTGTCACAATTAATTTCGGTAATGGAATGTATATAAAAATGCATGTATTGACTGGGGTTTTTGGTCAGCACGAAGATGCATTGTTCCTTGAGGTAAATATTGGTCTTATCTTAGATCAATATTTACCTCACAGTTCAATATGTGTGTGACTGCCTTCAACACAAGTCAATACCTGCTTAATGTCTGCAATCTGCTTATCAGTGCTTTAGAAACTCCTCTATAGCCCAAAGGAAGTTTGGAGATTTGTAGTGTTCTGGATCCCTAAAGGTTCTTCACTGTCAATCTATAAACAATACAGTTATAAGATATGACTGTTGCCAACATATCTGTAATTGCTACGTGAACAGTTCCTGAAGCTATGAGAAGCCCTAATGAGAAAAGATAGATGAGTATATATTGTGAATGGCCAGAGTGCTCATGGAGACTGTAGGTTAAAGGGAATTCTTTTAGGAAACTTGGTGTGGGCAGGTGTATAATTCAAATCCATGTCCCCAACTATTTTGTAAAACATTAGCAGATTACATATCCAAATTCTCCAGAGCTACCTGTGGCTGATCACTCCTCATTCATAAATAAGACACTGGAGTCTTTTAATATGATTCCTATATTCACTATGCTTTTGGGTTTTGATTTTTCTGGCTTACAATGTTCTTTGGTATATACTCATGAATTCCTTTAGCTGACCCCCTAGAATATGAAGTGTAGATGTGCCTAATCCTGGACTCTATTTTTTTTAGTTCCTTTCATACACTGCACAATATGAATTGACAATGGCCAGTTGCTATGCATAAAACCCACAACTTTGATGGAGGTCAGGACTATGTCATTTGTATTATATTAATTTTACCTTTCTGTCTTTTGGAACAAAACCTGGCTGGAATCAAGCAGAACAGGAAAGTTAATATTCTTACCTACAAGCTGCATGATTGAACCTACTAGGGGATTAGCACCTAAGGTTAAAATATGCTTTCATTGTAACCACACTAATCAAAACATCTTTTGAGTATTACAAAGAATTTTCATACTGTAAAAAAATATAGAGATAATGAGAGGGGGCAGAAAAACATAATGAGGAATTTCAAAGGAATGGAAAACAGGCTTTACAAGAAAAGGTTAAAGGGATTGGAGTTACTTAGCTTAACAAAAAGAAGGCTAATGCATGAAAGGTGTGATCTTAAAGTATATAAGGTGATTAAGTGATGGCACCACTGAGCATTTTTTCTGTTTGTCAGTAGAAAACTAAATATGAAAAAATTGTGTTAAATCGAAATAGAGTGTGGTATTTAGAGAATGGTTAAAGCAGACAGATTTGAGAGTTGTGGGCATCAGTGTAATAGTTAAAGTCATGAAAGTAGGCAAGATCAATGAGAGTATAGAGCATAAGAATATAAAGCATAACATTTGTATGTGTAGGTAAACACATACAAATAGGGACTGGGAGGAGGAATAGGTCAATATGGTGAAAAAAATGAGGAAGAAGACAGGACAATGTAGAATTATCAAAGGAGAGAGTTTTTACTGAATACTTACGGTATGCCAAACACTTCAAGGTACCTACCCTATATTACCTTAATTAATCCTCATGACAACTATATGAGTTGGGTACTGTGGTACAATAATCACCCTCTTTTTACAGATAAGGAAGTAGAGCAATGCAGAGGTATGTTAACTTACTCAAGACCACAGGACTCCGAAGTAGAATAGTCAGGGCTTAAATTCAGGCAGACTGGCTCCAGTGTGGCCACATTTCTAACACCTCTATACTTCCCTTCAGTATGGAGTTTCAAGTGGTAGAAGAGTAGGCAAATGTTATATCCTGGAAAGAAGACCCAGAGGAGGAGAAGTGATAAAAATATCTGGTGACTGGGAGTTGAAAGATAACACTGGAGGGAGCAGGAACAGTGACGAAAGAAGCTAGGCGTTGATGAGGGAATGGGCTCTTACGGAATGGTAGCAGTGAGTGTCAACTGGCATTGAAGGCAAAAAGAAAGATGCAATACTTACTTGAAGGAACGGCAGGAAAAACTATGTTGATATTGATTTCTTTAAGGGTAGAGGAGACTTAAATATCTTTTTATTTATCTCTGAGTCAATGATAATGCTATCATTAATACACTTTATTGAGAAAGCCGAGGCTACATGATATGTGTTCCTTCAATTTGTTCCTCTGCCTCTCAAATTATGTCTGTGCATGTGTACACTCACGGTGACTTTCACAACTTAATTCCTCACCATCCTTCAGCCCAGAAAACATCAGATTATGTGGTTTCTTCACTAATGAAATGATAACAGAGTTTTAGAAGGACAAAGCCATCTTGCCACAGATCTCTCTGAAAGAAAGCTTACATTTATGAGCAGTTTAAAACTAAAGCATGATTTAAACATCACTCTATTGATTCAATCAAGTGTTTTTCTTGTCAATGCCTCTATATGGTTATGGAGATATACACCCACACACACACACACACACACACACACACATGCACACACACACACATACACACACAAATACAGCAGTTCATTGTTGATCTGCCAATATCATTTGTGTATGGATTGGCAGACCTCATTTCAGTTGCAAATTTTTAAACTAGATGCATAGGCAATTATGTATTGGAGCAACAAAAATCAAGAACTTTGGCATTAGCTCTGCAACCTATTATCTCTATGACTTGGGCAAGTCACTTAACCTAGATTTTAGGTTCCTACTTGTAATACAGAAATAATAATACCAAGTTGTGGGGTTGCATGGAAGATTAAATAAAATAGTATATATTTCAGATTCTATCAATAGCCCCTAATTCTTCACTCCATCCTGTAACTATGCCCTTTGCTCAGGGACTTGGCAGTTTTTCCTACCAAAGATGTAGAGTATATTTCCC
The DNA here is from genome assembly GCA_032199065.1 of Smutsia gigantea. Classification (NCBI taxonomy): domain Eukaryota; kingdom Metazoa; phylum Chordata; class Mammalia; order Pholidota; family Manidae; genus Smutsia; species Smutsia gigantea. The sequence goes on along the minus strand of JAVSCE010020292.1, from coordinate 38,164 downwards.
AAACCCTTGACTTTGAGTCTGACCATGTTGCTTGCTTTGGGTAATGGCATGTTATAGGACAAAACATGACCAAGATATATAAAGCTCTTGCACCATTCAGCCTCCTCTCTTGTTCATTTGCCATCAACATAAGAATATTCCTGGGTTACCTCTCTGCTCCCTGGAGAAAAGTAAGAGACATTGAAACAGAACAAACCACCGTACCTGGGCCCAGCCTAAATCAGACAACTCCTAACCAACTCCTCAATTCATAAGCAAGACAAGCTTAAGATCAGGAAAACTGCCAAGCTAAGCCCAGTCTCTACCAAACAATGTTTAATTGACCTACAGACTTATGAGAATAAATAGTTGTTTTAAGCCATTCAGTTTTGGGATGATTTCACAGCATTTTTGTGGCAATAACTACACTTGTCAGGGACTTAGCACACTGCTTGGTACATGATTGGTGTTTGGCATATGTTAGTTGCCTTTTCTTTTTATGGATAAAATTCAATAAATATTTTATGCATTTCACCTTCAATGCAAAACATGCAGCTATTAAGAAACATTTGGATGATTGAATGTTTCCGTTTGGTGTCATGTGTGTATCACTTTTGCAATAAACAGTGAAAAAGCAAGTCCTTCACAAAGAGTTCTCTTAGACTTTTGCATGTTGATTGCTATATTCTTCCCATGCCAGTATAACTTCCTCCCACTAATAGTAAAATGAATTATGTGTGTGCATTGGAAGGAAAATGTATGCCATGAATATTAGACTAATGAGTTAATTTAGGAATTCACAGTCTGGTCTTTTTATTAACTTTCCACTCATCACCTTATGTATTTGCATGTTGTAAATGCAAAGGGAAACATTTAATAATATTCATTTGTTTGCTGAATCTGAATTGTATCATGCTACCTTAATATTACATATGTATTGAGGAAGAATGTTAAAAATAATCTTGACCACTCATTTTCTGTTACAATGATATAATCTTCTCAGTTTCAATTTGCTGCTATCAAAGTTTGCTTTGATTAATGTAATCACAAACCTCCATTTGCCAGATACTTACCAGTGTTTACCAGTGTCATCTTCATTGATACTGTAAACTACTTGTCATACTGCACTAAAATCTATTTCTTCATTGATGCTCAGTGTATTAAATGCAGTGCATTAAATTGACATTGCTTTTAAAAAAAAGACTCCATGCTCTTTTAATCAATAGCTTACAATAAAAATCTTCAGAACATGCATCGCTTACTATTAACTTGATTCCATTTAGAACTTTGTATTCAGAGGAGGTGGATGGTAGGTTATATAGAAAGATAGAATGAGTGCCTGCTCTTTGCATGTTCTTACCTTCACAAAGACCACTGCATAGTACTTAAATCTGTAGCTTAATTTTTACATGCATAATTGAAGGCATGTCACCACAGGATAAAATCTTTCTAAGGGCCTGCAAGGTGTATAGGCACTGTATAAAGAAATATATAATATAGGCTATCTTGTTGCTCCTTGGAGAAAGGCAAGAGACGTTGGGGCAGAACAAACCACCTTACATGAGTCCAGCCTAGATCAGAAGAAGCCTAGCCAACCTGCTGATCCATGATCAGGACTCAGAAAAACTGTCTCTTATGTGAAGCAAGTCAAATTTGAGTAAGGTAGGAATTTATTTTTCCACTCATTTGAAGACAACTTAAAGTATCCAAAGATGTTAAGTAGATAATAAAATACGAGAGACTAGGAAAGGCAGAAGATAAAATGGCCATGTATTAACTTATAACTTCTGTGCCCTAAGATGCATAAAAGATAAGTATTTATGTCTCTATTTACCCCATTTCTGGGAAGTTTAGTTTAATTCAGGTGGTGTTTATGGATCACATTCACTTCCCTTACATCTACTCTAAGATCTTGTTTCATTAATTATTCTCTTTTACATCAGTGGCCTCAAACTCTTTGGGTCTTTCCACTAGAGATACAAATATTATCAAATATTCTCCTTCAAAAGTATCTTCCTTTGAACCTATATCACCCTTTGTCTAGAGCCCTCTCTCCTTTTCACATGCAAGGGTTTACAAACACTGTTGTGCTCAATTGCCTTTGATTTCCTTTCTTCCAATTCAGTCCACTTCAATTTGGCTTCCATTCCCATCATGTTGCTGAAATATCTCTGGCAAAAGTAATTAATAGCTTCCAAATTAGCCATTTCAATTTCAGTGCCTTTATCAGATGACCATTTCATGGCCCTTGACTTTGCTAAATATGCTCCACCTGTTGAAAATCTGTCTTTCTTTGGCTTCTGTGATTACCTTTTCTTGTTTCTCCTCTTTGGAGGATTTCTTTGTGTTCTTCTTTGTTGGCTTTTCTGATTTCAATGCTCCTTGAATACAGGCATTTTCCAGTACCAAAATCTTTAGCTCTTTTTTCACTCTATACATTGTTCTTATGTTTTCATTTTTATTTCCATGGCTTCAACTACCAGCTGTATTCCTAAAAACTTTCAATAGATGAAGTCCTGATTTCTTTTTTCAATTTCTTAATGGAAATTTTCCCTTAGATATCTTAGAGACAACACCAAGGAATTTACTAAAAACCAGTCTCATTATTTTTTCCAAAGATTTCTTTTCCCTGTATTTCCTACCTTGATAAATGACAACATTAACTATTCTTTCACCCAAGACAGAAGCCTGATGGACTCCCTCTAATCTTCAGTTTGCATTATCACAAAAACTTCAATTTTCATGTGTTCTATTTTTTATAAATTTCTTAAATATCTTTTCATACCCATCATTTTAATTTGTGCCCTTATTACCTCTACCTTAATTAGTAGTATCTTCAGTTGATTTTAGATTTCAGAGACAAGCAAATTTTCAAAAACAATTAGATTTAATTTGTGAATTTATCAGTTACATGGAAAAATTCATGATGCAAAAATTATTTATATTTCTATAAACAAAAAGTTTTTGGCAAATACAATTAAAAACACTATTTAAAATGACAAGAAAAAACATCAAACATGTAGAAATAAATCTAACAAAAAATGTGATAAATGATTATATCTGAAACAAAACATTCTGAGAGACACTGAAAAGAGCTAAACAAACGGAAAAACTTACTATGTTTATAGACTGCTAGGAAGGCTCAGTAATGTTATGATATCAGTTCTTCCAAAATTGATCTACAGAGTAAATGTAACCCCAATCAAATTCCTGTAGTGTGCATGTAAATTGACAAGATGATGATAAAATTTGTATCAAAATGGAGAAGTTTTTGCAGTGTCAATACAATTCTAAGGAAAAATAAAGTTGGAGGATTTACACTATTAGATTTGAAGATTAACTATAAATATATAATGAATATTAAAGAAGTGTGGTATTGATGAAAGGATCAACAAACAGAGCAATGGAGCAAAATAAAGGAGTCCAAAAATAGGCCAACACACGTATATAACCACTTGATTTACATCCAAGATTGTACTATAATTAAGTGGGAGAAAGAATAGTCTTTTTAATAAATGGAGTAAGAGTAATTGCACATCCATATGGAAGAAAATGGACCTTGATCCCTGTGTCACACCATGCACAAAAGTCAAATTGAGATGGATCAGAGACCTGAATGTGAAAGATAAAACAGTGGAACTTTTAGAACTATGGCTCATAGACCAAAATCTAGCCTACTACCTCTGTTTATACATAAAGTTTTATCGGAACACAGCCAGCTCATTTACTTATGTATTGTTTATGACTACTTTTTTGCTATAATGGCAGAGTTTAATAGTAATGACAAAGAGTATATGGTCCACAAAACCACACATATTTACTATCTGGCTTTTTACAGAAAAAGTTTGCAAAGCTCTGTTCTGGAAGGAAACAAAAGAAAGTATCTTTTTTATTATGGAGTTGCAGGTTTTTTTCTTTTCTTTTATAAAGCAAAAAAAGTCATCAAATATAAACCGTAAAAGATTAAATAATAAATTTTATTTCATTAAGAACATCTGTGTATTATAATTTTTGTCCAGTATAATAATAAAAACTCTTAGAGACCACTAAGAAAACATCAAATAATCCAAAAATGAACAATGGATTTGAATAGATATTTCTTCAAAGAAAATATACAAATGGTTAATAATCACACATAAATATGCTCATCTTTAGTCATTAAGGATATGCAAATCAAAACCACAATGAGAGCCCCACATTGCATCCACTTGGGATAGTTGTAATCAATAACACGGAAAACAAGTGTGAGCAAATATGTGGACAAACTGGAATCCTCATACACTGCTTGTGGGACTGTAAACTGGTACATGCAGACTCTTTGATAAAACAGTTTGGCATTTCAACAAAAAATTAAGCAAAGAGTTACCATATGACCAAGTAATTATATTCCTAAGTATATACTCAAGGTTATAGAAAACATGTCCATAGAAAAACTCACACAAATGTTTATAACAACATTACTCACAATACTTAAAAAGTGTAAACCTCCTAAATGTCCATCCTACATGGTGATGGATGAATAAACAAAATGTGGTATATTTACGTAGTGGAATACTATTCAGCCATAAAAAGAAAAGACATACTGATAGATGATACAAGGATGAGCCTTGAAAACATGCGTTAATTTAAAGCAGACAGACACAAAAAGCAACATATTGTGTGATTTGATTTATATGAAATGTTCAGAATAGGCAAAGCCATAGAAACAGAAAATAGTTGATTAATGATTGCCAAAGGTTGAGGGATAGGGGGAATGAGAAGTGATTGCTAGTGAGCATGGAGTTTCTTTTTGCAGTAATAAGAATCTTCTGAAATTAGTGTTTATGGTTGCATGAGTTTGAGAATAGTCTAAAAAATCACTGAATTGTACACTTTAAAAGGGTGAATATTATGGCATGTGAATTAAAGATCAATTAAGAAGTAACAGAAATATAGAATCACAGTTTCTTGTAAGACACTGAAGTTGTATTAGGCCACTGATCAACTAAAGTAAATAAAACAGGCATGGAAAAACAGTAATTTTCTGTAGATGACACATTATACACAAAAATAAATCACAGTGATAAACTATTACACACTCACCAAAACATGTAAAATTAAAAAGACATAATACCAAGAGTTGGCCAGCATATACAACTAGAGCTTTCATATATAGGAGGTGGAAGTATAATTTTGTGTAGGCACTCTGAATAAATTTTGTTGATATTGTTTGGCATCTTCTTAATTTATGCTAAATATATTACAAGAGGCTTATATCAGTATAAAGTACATATATGCTTATCCTATGACCAAAAAATTCTACTCTTATGTATATAACCAAGAGACGTGAGTATGTATGTCCACAAAAAGATTTATAAAAGAATGGTCATAGTAACCTTACTCATATTAATTAACTAGACCATACATTGAAATACTGCAGAGAAACAAAAAAGGAAAAAAAACCTACTGAAACTTACACAACATGGATGGATCAGACGCATTATGTTGACTGTAAGAAGTCATACAAAAAGAAGTACATACTGTATGATTCCATTTATATTAAGTACAAGAATAGACAAAACTAATCTATGATGCTATAAATCAGTGGTTGCCAATGGTGGAGGCGTGGAAACTGAATAGAATGGGGTATGAAAGAACTTTCTGGTGTGCTAAACGAATTCTCTATTGTAATGTAGGTGGTGGGTACAGAAATACTGTTAAGCAACAAAATTCGACTGAGTATGGTATTAAAAATCTTATTGGCTTTATTCAATGATTTGTGAACCAGACAGCATCTAATCTAGCAAATAGAAAGGAGCTCTGAGGAGCTGTACAAAGGGTAAAACTTTTAGGCAGAGGCAAGCAGAAACAAGGAAGTTACACTAAACAAAAAACTTGGTTTACTATTGCAAGGTCACCTTCCTTTAGGGGATGGCAGGAGTTTATCAGACAGATTACCTAACTAGTGCTGATTAGGCAATTCCTGATTGACTGGTTTAAGATTCCACTTTTGGGAGCCCTGAAACCATAATTAAGTCTTGGTTTGGTTGCTGGAGCTTAGCATAAATAACTGTCTTGGGCCTGTTGTCTTGTTTTTAACAACATATATACAGATGTAAAAATTCATTGAGTTGTATACTTAATATTTGTACATGTTACACACTTCATAGTATGCATTCAATGTCTCAGTTATGAAAGTAAAAACAAAAGAACCAAGGAATAGGGAAATTGTAGCCCCTTCCAACAGTAAGGAGCAAAACTGATATTTTGCCAAATAAAGATATCAAAGATTGATATCAATGTAACATGTATATTCATCATTATAAAATAAATGTCTTAACACAAAAACATAAGGAATATACAATATCAGAATAGAAAAATAATCCCTTATGTAGAATAAATCTAGCTTTATGGGAAACTTATTACCTTGTCCTCATTTTTTGTACTATTTTGTAACATTTTGCTTGATACAAGTGAAAACCTTGTTTTGGGTTAGCAGAGGTTGAGGAGTGATATCTTGGTATTATGCTTCTAATTGTATCTCAGCTTTTGATCTTCTTCAATTTAAACAAAATAATTTTGTTTTGCCAAATTATTATTCATAGTCCTGCCTAAAACCCTTCAATGGCCCCCACTGAATAAGGTAGTTATTTTTTACTGTCTACAGATTAGAATAACCAGAGTGCTTTTACAAATTGCCTTCTTTACTCATCACAGGCCAATAAATTAGAATCTTGGGAGGGTGGTGTCTAGGTACAGGCATTTTTTAATCCTTCTTAACTTGAATGCACACCAAGAGGAATTGTTGACCTACAGCGTAATGTTTTACCTTCTTAGAAGGACTATGCTCAATTACATATTATCTGAACTGGCCATATTCCTTCATGCGATGCTGCTCTCTTGCCTTACCTTTCTGTGAGCTAGATAGGGGAGGAAAGATAATTTTCCCTCTGCCTTTCTGAGTTCTTAGCTGAGAACCCTGCAGTAAATACAGACCAACAAGAGAAAAATAAACAGAAATGTGTTACCATGCATACCTCATGTATGCACGGGAGATATTCAAGGAAAAATGAGTAACTCCTGGAGGTGGCCTAGACCACCAGCTGAAATTCCTTCTTCAGTTGAAGACAGAAGAAGTGTGGGAGAGGGGTAGAAGGAGGCCAGTTATGGGAAGTCACCAGGAAAAGCACAGGAAACACCCACAAGGTTTGTTTTGTAGATTTCAATGGGAGCATTTTGCATTGACAAGATTCTCTAAAGTCATCCTCTTCCTATTACAGAGAGGGACACACCCTTCCAAATGCAGATTTCCTTTATAACTGTAAATTTCTCTTTGGAAATGGTAACTTCTACTCTGTTTTCAGGGCTTCTCCATGTCTGCTGTTTCTTAAAATAATCAGTTCAAAATAATCATTATGCAAAGAGGCATATCTTGGGGTGGCACATTCTGCTCCCCTTTAGATATTCCTCTTCTTACAAGACTCAGTTTAAGTGCATCCTCTTTGTGAAGACTCACCCTATTTTTCCCTGCCCCAAACACTTAGATCCTTCATAGCTACTTACAGCACCTATCACTTACTATTGTAATTAGAGCAGGACAAGAGCTTCATAAGGTAGGCCCTCTATATTATTTATATTTTTATTTCTAGTAGCATGTGTAGCACAAAATCCAATAAAAATGGAATGAATGAATAAATTAATCTCTTATTTTGAGATTTTGAAAAAACAAATCCCCTGATTGACCTTATCTAATTTAACATAATATGCCATCTTCTCAAAATGAATAGTTCATATATTAAGAAAAAGTGTCAGAAACTACAAATGTGGAAGTCTACCTGGGTTAATAAGTTCATTCGAGCAAACTAAAGTGCAGAGGAATGTGTATAGAATTATCTTTCAGAAATAGAATATGCAACTGTGTGAAAACTACAAGCAGCAAACATGGTATTATTCTTGGTCAAAAGGTAGGAAAGCGACAACAGCTACCCAGTACATCAAAAGGGTTACATTGACACGGAAGCGAGCTTCTTAGACAAAGCAGACCCCTGTGTGAGGGGAACTTTGAGGAAGATAATTCTGACAATTTGACATCCCTTGAGCACAAATTCTGAGTATCACTTTGGAACAAAAACTTGGGTAAAAGTTGAAGGACAAAAATCAGACATCATTCTTTTGTTTGGTTTCACCATCTTCCCCACTGCAGAATGGGTTGCAGCGAGGAAAATGAGGTGAGTGGGCAACTATGGAGGATGAAAAATGGATGTGCTGCCTCCTCTGAGTCCAACAACTCAGGATTCTTCACTGATTCGCAGTGGCTGTGAACAGCGACACAACCAAATCAGCAGAAAATAATCCTAACTGAATTTGTGGAAGAGAAGAACTTAACAAATATTTACCATACCATTTTGTCGGTTGGTAGGAAACACAACAGAATCATCTCACTTATAATCTGGCACTGCCTTTTCAAGGTAAAGAGATGTCAAATAAAAACTCTAGAGATGGAGGAATCTCTGAAATAAAAGGGTTTACTGAACCTTTACGAATGCCAGCCAGAAAAAGGACTGAGCCTTGGGACAGGAAGTTTCTGCTTCACCAGCATCAGCCAGTTAACAGAAGCAGCTTGTCTGCCAGACTCCCGGAACAGGGCACATTTATAAGGGGTCTTAAGGAACAAAACCTCTTTAAATTCACATTGGCTACAGATAAGGAAGGTGGGCTAATGTGAAGTGGGGCAAGGCCGGGGATAAGTATAGGTGGTTAGTCTGTAGAGGAGGCTCACAGATTGATTGTTGACGCTGGTCAGACGCTGATCACACACAAGGAGGATGCAGTGGCCCTGGGGATCTTCTAGATGCTTGTTGAGATGACGTCCTCCAGGCACACGGAGTTTCTGGGTACTCTTCGCCTGTGGCTATTGACTGATGACCTTCCCTTATCTCTCTCCCTCATTATCTGGCCCTTATGTTACTTAATTAGCACATTTCAGAATTTTTCCTTATCAGAGACATGCTAAACTTTATCACACTCTTTCTGCAGTATGTGCCTTCATTAAATAAATTCTCCAAACACACAGAAATAGTCTATCACTATGGATTCGCTAAAAATTCTTAATAGATAACAGGTTTGCTAAATTTCCTTACCCAAACTGTGCAAGGAAATGCTCTCTGCTTTACTGTCACTGTCAGAGCTTTAAGAAAACTTGTGAAAGGATTTAGTATCCTGCTTTGAACCTTTAACACAAACTTGGGGGGCTGTGGGAGTTACTGTTGTTGCTGATGGCAAGACTAGAAATGTACTATATTTTTCTACTTGTCCTCGCACTGACTCTGGTAAAATCTCTCTGGCTTATTTTGTTGATTTTGTCCCTTCTGTTTCATTTTTTCCCCTTCATTGTCCCTCGATATCAGTGCTTCTTAGGCTCTTTGAGACCTACTTTACTTTACTTTGGGAAAGCTAAAGAACAAAAAAAATTGTTTATTAATCTGCAGTGCTTTCAAAATCACAACTCCATCTTCTCAGTTTTATTGGGCACCCTATAGCCACTGCTATTTTGATAGGAGGCATTTTGAGTGTGCTGGCTTGACCCAGAATATTATTGCCACAGCTTTCTGACAGGGATTCATATTGAACAATTCTTCCTTGTCATTTCTAAAGCAACTTTTGGCCATGTAGGGGTGAGGACTTCAAAAGGAGGATGATTTTTTTTTTCTGGAAACTTCACCACATGATTTCTCAGTCTGTGGCCTCTCTGAGAAAGCGTGGATCAGTACCTTGACGTGACTCATTCTTTTCTTTAGCATTTACTTCAAATTCTTCCAGGGGTAACTCAGCCATTCTTCATTTATTATTTAGCTCTCCACAGTTTTAAATTCAGTTATTGAAGAAAGGCACTACTCAAACACTATTTTATGTATTAAAAGTTTCATTCTTGTTTTCGAAATGTTTGACTAGCCTTTTCTTAAATGCCAAAGAAGAAATGATTATAGACAATTGTGTAGCATTCCAATCACCATACCAACTTCTGGAATCAGTCCTTTGGTTTGTTATTTGGAGGCAATGCTTTATGCGAGCTATTAAGTCTTTGAGCCAAAGCATTATTTTTATTCTTGAATCTTTGTTTTTTTAAATTCTTGAGTCCTGATAGTACATTGTTGTGAACTATACCTGGGGTTTTAGGAAGTGCTGAGTATAAGGTTGTAAAGTTGCAGAATATGGAAAAGTAATTGTGTATGTCTTCTCTTCTTACAGTTTGCAAACTGGCACCTACTAATTATATTTTTTGCCCATAAATGGTTTAATTTCTTATTATATTATTCTTGTAATTCTTAAATCTTACTATCGTAGAAGGGAATATGTATCAATATATTCATTCCAGGGGGAATAATGATCCATATACAAAGATTCCTTCGACTTTGCTGACAGACTGTTCTTTAACTTCTCTTTAGTTTTGGATTCTGATGATGCCAATCTATCCCTGTACAGCTTCGGGGAGAATAGTACTTTCTTAAATGGGGTCAAAATATAAGAAGAGTTCTCTAGAATCTCACATTGCATAAATGTGAAGGTTTTAAGGCAATGAAATGTCACTTTGCACCATTTTTAATACTGGCATGCAAAAAATGAAAAAGGTTACCTACAGAAATTGTTTCACTTGACCTCATTAATGCCTAATCTCCATTTAAACTGTTCTGAGGTATTGGCCACATAAAGTATGACTTGAATAACCATGATCTTTGCTTATAACTTACAGAATGCTTCAACAGTATAACCTACCTTTCAGATCAGTTTGAGCAATGTTGCTAAAGCACTGGAAGGTATACACTGAGTCAAATACCATTGTAGGATTAGAGTCTCATGCCAGCAATACAAAGGAGAAAATATTCAGAATTTCATGTCAGAATTCAGACCCATGTGATTATGTGCATTTGATCCTGGTAAGTGTAAATGACAGGGTTCAGACTTATTTATTTTACAGTTGTAAGATAAAACTAGTGGCCTTTGAAGGATTTTATGAACTTCTGACTCATGAATGACCACATCAAATATTTTTCTTATTGAGGAAGTACAGCTGTGTGGTGAAAGAGCTTCCATCTAACATTTCCTAGAACAAATGAAAGCTCAATTATACCAATAATAATCTGCTTGTAGAAAATGCAATGTCTTATTTTCTTGATGTATAGCATACAGTGTAAGGTAAGCTAAGAGGGAATACAATGCTGGAGTAAGTCTGTTTTTTCACAAATGAAATTATCTTCCTAATGGCATTTTAGATAGGTACAGCAGCACTGTGTTTTTGAATGTACCTCATTTTATGTACCCTGGAATCAAAACACTAAACACATACATATTTCTAAATAGCAGAGAGAGGGATGAATTATTTGAGCCAAACAGAAATCAAGAGCCCTACTCTAATAGATGTAAACTTAAGCCAGTTCAGACTCATTTCTTTCCACTGTAACTTGATACCTACAGCATTTTCATTTAAATTATTTCAAAATAGACATGCAGAAACTTTCTTGCTAAGTATGAAATTGCCAACTAGGCTCTGTGAGTTCACACATTGTAGAGGATGTTAATTGAAAGTGAAAAGTCAAAACAATGTGGTTCAACTAAGTTCTTGCAGAAAACATGGAAATCACAGACCAGGTGGGCCCTGTGAAGAAAGCAGAGACTGCCACTCCAGGTTTTCTCTTTTCCTTCTTCTTCAAATATTTGAATCAGGTTCTGTAAAAAGTGTTTCTCACTAAAATACTTGATCGTTTTTAAAGTTCCATAGACAGATGAAAGTTCCATGTTTTAACCGAGCAGCACAAATTATCAAATAGATTTGTAGATGCTGGTGATTGACAGCTTTTCCATATCCTATAAAAGGCTGTGTGAAAGACAATTATTGTTATAAAACTACCCTACAGTATATTTTTGTCTCTGATGGCATGGTGTGTATCATCTTCCAGTTTCAGCCTCCTCAAAGTGGCAAGACATATGCTTGCTTTTTGCATAAAATCAAACAGGACTTTGGAACATAAACAAAGCTAGTAAGGAGAAGGGTCTGACTCAACCCATCAGAATTATCAATTGTTTGGAGACATTTAGGGCAATGGCTATGATAGAAATTATCTAGAATAGTGCAACTGTTCAAAGTGCCTTGAAATTTGCAACACATTTTTGGAAAGAGTTTGTGAGTTCTGACTTCAGGTTTCATTCATTCTTGGTGGAGGGGTATTCTTACATTTTGAGTTGCTATATTTTCAGGTGTCATTAACTAACAAAAAGTGTATCTTGTATGTATAGTAAGACTATCATATTTTATTTTCACTAGGAAATTATTAAAATTAGGAAGATTCACCAGCCAGCCTAAGCAAGGTGAAACAATTTATGCAATACTGAAAAAGCTTTAGGACCCTCGTTGGAAACTGAGCAGTTGTCTGATTTTTTAAATAAATATCTTTCCTTTTGGATATTTTATCAGTTCTTCCATGCGTTCTTTATGGGCATATTGAATTTTTTTCTGCCAGGTAGTTAGTTTACTTGTGTACCAGCTTGATTTTTTTGAGGCTTATTTTAAGCTTTGGGCAGGTGGAGAGTAGTGATTGCACTAGAGTTGAAGTAGCCTTATGCCTTCATTGTGCAACAAAGCCTTCTCTGAATGTCTCATCTGAATGCCCATAGCATTCCGTAATGTCTCTTCTATGGTTGACTAGAATTTGAATGACTGCGAGTACTTTGCAAACATTGGAATCTTCATTCAGTTCATGGATCCTCAGTAGTTGTTCTCTGCCTTGCACATACGTAGCTTAGTATTTGTCTAAAGACTCATTGGGACCCTTCTGTGGATTTCGGGAGCTTTTTCTCCCCATAGCTTCCCCTTGGCTGTTACTTTGTCTCACAAATTCCAGCTGCCTACATACACTCAACGCTGAATTCTATCTCTTTAGGTCTTTAGCAAGATTATCATGATCTGAGCCACCTCTCTGTGATGCATTCAGGAAAGTGCCTCTTGGCAGAAAATTAGGGCAATAATTGGACTCACCACCTGTGCTTTTCTTGTGTTGGCAATCATAACCTGTACTGCTCATTGTGCAACATGTAAAAATTATTGTTCCATTTGTTTTTTCAATTTTTATCATTATTTACAGTGGGTAGGCTAGTCTGGTACTAGGTACTTCGTCATGGCTAAAGGTGAAATTATAGTTCCACTAATATTTATTTTGAACAATTTCAAACTTACATAAAAGGTGAAAAAAGGATATGCATACCCTAATTTAGATTCACCAATTGTTATCATCTTACCAAATTTTCTCTATTTATCAATCTTTTTAAATATGGGTCTGCAAGGAAATTAATTCTTCCAACTTAATATATGAAGTAGATTCTTCCCCAGTTGAACCTCAAGGTGAAAATGCATCCCAGCTGATGCTTTCATTGCTGTCATGTGAAACACTAAACAGAGGACCCAATTAAGATGTGCTTGCGCTCCTGGCCCACAAATAATTTTAGATAATAATTATGTGTTGTTTAAGCCACTGCATTTGTGGTAATTAGTTCTACAACAATAGATACCTAATACAACCATTCTTATACTGTCAATTTGTGAATATACGGTTTAATTTCTCTTCGGTAAATGCTTAGGACTGGAATTGGTGGTTCTTCATGAGGGTGTTTGTTTAATCTTATAAGAAATTCTAGTCCTTTCTCCAAAGTTGCTTTTTAACATTATACATTTTCACCAACAATATATGAGACTTCCAAATGGCTCTATGTCCTTGGCAACATTTAGTGCTGTTAGTCTGTTTAATTTTAGTAACACTGTTAAGTATATAATGGTATTAACTGATTTTTAATTTGGTTGTTGGTCTTTTTATTATTGACTTTTAGCTATTTCTTTAGTATGTCCTGAACACCAGTCTTTTATAGTTATTTTGTTTTGCGACTATGTTCTACAAGTCTGTGTTTTGCTAATTTATTTTCTTAAATTTGTATTTTGATGAAAAATTTTAAATTCTGATGGTATATCTTGTTTCTTTTGTGGTTTTTGCTTTCTGTGATAAGAAACCCTTGACTCCCTCCAAGTAAAAAAGATATTTTCCTATGTTTACATTGTATTGTTTTAGCTTTTATGCTCAGGTGTATGATCTACCTCAGTTAATTTTTGCCTCTAATGTAAAGTTGAAGTCAGGGTTTCCTCCCCCTTCCCCATACAGATACTTTTATTCTAACATAGGTTTAAAAGGACTTTCCTTCAACAGTTGGATTGCTTTATCACCTTTATCAAAAATCAATAACCATGGAAGTCTGTTTTTGCATTGTCCTTTCTGTTTCCTCGTCTATTTGCCAATTCATATGCCAGTGCAATAGTTTCTTGATTACTATAGATTTGTAGTATATATTGAAATCACATGTATAAGGCGTCCAGCTTCATTTTTTTTCAAAATTCCTTGGATATTATACATCCCTACATTTCCATATAAATTTTGTAATCAGCTTAGCAATTTCTACAAAAAGCTTAGTAGGATTATGACTAGCATTGCTTTAAATCTATAGGCTTAGATTAGAGGTCTTCTGTTAAATTCATTCTTATCTATTCAATATTTTTGTAGCTATTGTAAAATAATGTTTTTTTCATTTCCCAATTATTTGCTCCTTGTCTAATGACAATATTTTTGAACTATTATTTTATATCTATGACATTTCCATTGCTACCTAGAAAAATAGGCTAAACCCATCCCTGGTGCATGTGAGAAACTTTCAAACACATGAAAATCTGCTTGGTCTGCACATTTTTTTTTATTAAGTCAACAGATGTCTCCTCCCCACAGCTTAATGGCAGATGATGTCATCATCAGTACATGCACAATTCTGTATCGCTTAGTGGTGAATAAAAGTGTACTTATGGACTGTCGACCCTCTAAAATTGAATGGGGCAACCTAGATTCTTTCACTTGCAGGATTATGTAATCATGGTCTTCAAACCCACATATGCTAAATCAAAACCATGTGTATATGTTGAGAAATTTACACTTGTATTTGTTAGTGAAAATAGGATGATTTTATTTCATAGATGAATAAATGGCCAAAAATGACTAAATATGCTATAGCAACAATGAACTAATAAATGGGAACAGGTGGACTTTTGACTAATTAGCACTTAACTAATCAGAAAAAGAAAGAAAGTCAGAGGTGGAGATTATCTATTCCAGTGGTTTTTAAATATTTTTATTCTCTTTACATCTGCACACTATTTTGTTCATAAATATTATGCAGAGATCAAATATAAAACAATTAGAAAAAAGCAGTGCTTCTCTGGGTTAAATGGGGATCGAGGTCTTGATCCCATGTATTTCTGTGGGACATTTTTTGTTAAAGCTGGGGCTCAGAGCAAAAGTTGAGAAAGCACACATTGTTTCAAATTGTCCTGTTTTAAAGAAGTAGGGACAATAATTTGGGTGCTTGGGTTTGGCCTAGCTATTTACATAAAAATTTGTGCCTGAGCAAGTCACTTAAACTTCTCCTGGTATTAGTTTCTCATTTGTTAATTGGGGGACATGATGCCTGTTGTACTTACCATAGAGTTATTGTAGGGATCAGATAAGATGGTACATATTGAAAAGGCAGTTTCTTTAAAACATAACCAGTGTATTTTAATTTACAAGCCATATTTTATATCACTACAATGTTCCTGCAATGGAGAAGCAACTTTTATAATAACAACAATATCATTTTATATTTGTAAAATTCTTTACAGTTTCTGAAGCCATCATATCAGTAGTCTTATTCTTGCTGGGTTCTGTCATGTGTGGTATTATCTGCTGAAGGTAGATGATATCTGTCTGGTGAGATGAAGCAGACCAACCACAAATCAGGGGATCAGAATTGTTATAAATATACAATGTACCTGGATCGCAAAACAATGTGGTGTAAAATGGTGGTGAGTGGTAGGAGATAAGGTGGATCATTGTGAAACATGGCCAATGGGTCTCAACTGAGTTTTCAACAGTCATGACAGCCACAAGCCCTATAACACACCAACCATGGCTTGTTAGTGAAGGTAAGTGTTCTCTTACAGGCACTCTGAAGAAGCATCTACTTGCATGTCCATTTTAGAGGCATGAGTTCTGAGTATTGTATTTCTGGATATGGATGGCAATGGTGTCAGTATTCATAAACCAGTCAGGTATTTATGCTGAAAATTACTGATGGCAAGCATAAAGAGTCCTTCGATGATTTTTTATTAAGAGAGTTGAATAGGTCCAATGGTTTGACCTATAGTTTGTTTTTGAATTCGTAAGTGTCTGACACTTGAGGTTATCTTGGAATCAATAGAAGAGTGAGTTTATTAAAATGATTTGATAGATATTAATCAGCAAGCACAAAGTCACATACTTAGCTTTCAAAGTGTTCTCCTGCTCCTAGGCCAAGAAGGCACTTGAAAAGAAATGGAAAAGAGAAATGTTAGCTTCTCTGGGAAGAAGGCAATTATTTAATCTTCTAAGTTTATATTCAGAACACATCTATAGCAAATATAATTTAAGTCTGCATCATAAATATTCCACAAGAAATGTTCACCAGTTCCCAGAACTTGAAGTCACCTCTTTGGACAACAGACCATTCTGAGATATGCTATCATCTCCATCTGGGAGATAACTACCACAGCATATTCATTGTAATGCTCCTTATTTTGGTAGAAAATATCTGGCAAGAGTATTTGCAGTACACTCTAAATTATGTAGAAATAAAGATGTCCAACTTCTTTGTGACTGTTTATTGTTCTGCCATCTAAACATTTCCTAGCCTAACACCTGGAGCTGAGGGGGTATGAGGAGCTTGCTTATTTGATGCTGTACTTCTGCATTGGGTTCAAAAGAAAATAAGGCAACATGTCCAATTGCTTGAATAAAGTTCCTAAAAAGTCTAATGTGTTTTTTGGTTGTTGTTATTCTAGATTACCATGCAATCCTTTTTCTCTCCTCACAAACAAATATTAATGAAGCAAACTTTAAAAAACAGGGAAGGTACGTTTTACATACATATAGTCCATACCCTGCATAAAATGTCTAGATTTTTTGTGAAATCTAAAGTTCTAAGAAAGTCAGGGGCTAGCAGTGGGGCAAATTGGGTACTGATAGCTAATTAGAACCAGAGCCCTAGACAATTGAATTAAACAGTGCTACATGGGGTATAAGAAATTGATTCTAATTACTCTCTAGGTCATGATCAACAGAGTAGGCTTCTGATATGTGGGAAAGCAGATGATTAAACACAAGTATTGTACTTAAAGAGGTAAATATAAATAAGGTAGTAAAAGCCCCAGCCCCTAGAACAATACTTCAAGCATCATAAGCTCTCAGAAGAATTTGGTGGATCACTGAAATTTCCCTATTTCTGTTGCAACTCCCTTCTCTTGCTCACTTGTAAAATAATGTAAAACAAACTTTTAGGAGAAAATATGGGAGAATATTTTTATGAGCTCAGTGTAGGGAGTTTTTAAAAATCAGATGCTAAAAATACTAACCAGAGAAGATGGTATATGAGACTACATTAAAAATGAGAACTTCTGCTCAATACTAAGAGGGAAATGGCAAGCCTGAAATTAAGATAATGTATTTATAATACATATAATCACAAATTGATTAGCATGTAAAACATAATTTTTAGAAACTTCTACAAATTAATATAAGTAAAAACCACGACCCAGTAGCTTAAATGGGCAAAAGATGACATAGCAATTTTGCAAAAGATGAAACAAATATGGAGAATAAAAAACATGATGTGATGTTTGTCTCTACTAATCAGAGAAAAACAAACTAAGAATACCATGAAATAGCATTTTACACATCTGAAAAAGTTAGGATTATCAACACCAAATGTTGGCAAGGACCAAGATCACTGGAAATAGAATTTGACACACTTTGGAAAATGATTTGGCATTATCTTGTAAAGTTTAACATTTGTATACCCTTTGGCTCAGCAATTCCAAATTAGAAGTAGGTTTTAGAGGAGTCCTTGCAAATGTGCATGAAACTGTATAGGAAATGTTAGCAGCATTATTCATAAAACTGCTAAGAGAGTGAATAAATAAATTTTGGTATATTGAGAAAATAAAATATCATACAGCACTGAAAAACAACAAATTACAGCTCACACATAAAGATTGGGTCTTAGAAAAATAGAAAAAGTATAAGTTACTATTGACTATATAATATGATTCTATTTTTTCATGATGGTTAAAAAACAAGCAGAACGAAGAATGTTTTTTAAGAGTACATAAATAGCTGATAAAACTATTTTTGAAAGCAAGTGAATAATAAACATGAAATTGCAAATGGAGTTATTATCTTCGGAGAAAGGCAGGGGGTTGAAATGGGGAAGCCCACAGGTAGAACCAATGGCTGTTGTAATTTGTAGCATTGAGGTTGGGTGGTGGGCTCTCAGGTGTTTAGTATTATGTGTTACCATTGTCAATATATATTAAATATATTCTTTTATGTGCATTGAATATTATATAGTATTCAGTTAAAATATTCAAACAGCATTAGCACTTGCTCATCAGGACCTGCTCACTACTTTACTGAGTCCTTTATTGTTCCTCACACTAGTCCCACCCAAACTGGAGGAGCCCAAGGATAATCTCTGCTGGCTCTAAATTCGGGGCTTCCTAGCTCTCAGCATTAGAGCTGTCCTATGGACTTTGGTCCCTATTCTGAGATTTCATCCTGCTGTCCTGTCTACTACCCAGTTACTTACAGACAGAGTTCTTGGATGATATTTCCTTTCCTGCCTAGAATTCTGAGGACTGTTTTCTATAAAGTCTCTGATTTAACCCTCTGCCTGTCTATTGGGATCGTGCTTCTTTGTTTTGGTTCTCAAATATTTCCTCAATTGGGATTGAGGCTTCTGTGCTTTCGAATATTCCTCTATTCAGCTAGATACACCTTCAAATTCAGCCACTGTTGCTGGGAGTGTTCCCCCAGAGCTTGCCCCCAACGTTGGTTGGATTCTACCTTTATCCCTTGTCCTGCCTGCCTATATTACTTAGTGAAGTCCTGAGTTAATATGAGAAGAATGCAGATGATAAAGAGAATTATTGAGATTGTTAAATATAGCAAAGATAATAATTGCCTTTTTTATTTCTGGAGTTCCAAGATACATTCATATAAATACAGCTCAATTATTGATTACAGTTAGTATAATTCTTAGGAAAATATTACACAGATATTGTCACATAATAGGTTTCCCTTTTAGGGAAGAGGGCCTACTTATTTCTGGACAGACTTTGGCACACATAATTGAGTATGCAGCATGTGCTAAAATATGAGCACTGATGACCCTTGAAATTTTTATCACATCACAGCAAAAATTAGTTCTACTTTCATAATTTATATTTCTCCTTCTCAAATAGAATATTAAAATTCCAATTTCCTGCTTCTGAGCTACTTTTAGCCAAATTCTTGGAAGGTAAAAGTTGTGTAGGTTCAAAATCTTTTCTATTAAGATGAATTGTTCTCATTTCCAAAGATTATTCTTACTAAGCATTTATTTCCATCAGTCCCTACAAAGCATTTTTAAAGCACTTGAATATTTACTAAGATATGCCAAGGTCTCATCTTTTTCCTTTGGTTGTTTAATAAATACCTCCTTTTATTCAGCACTCTGATTTGCACTTTCGAAAAGCCCTTAATGGCAATGAATTCTGCTCTCCTTAGAAGGACGTGCACCCTTAACTCCCAAGCAACATTTTCTTTCTAGAGAAGCTGCTTGAAACCAAAATACAGCTTTTAAAGATGTGTATCATTTGGTCTCCTTAAGCTGTTCCTTCTATGTGATAGAATTTCTTTTTAGTCTTTAAGAACCAGCTTGAAATCTAGGAAGAGAGGTGAGATTCATCTCTATGCTTCACATTTCTGTAATCTCAGCAAGTAAAACCTGGGTGTTTTTAGAAGTATGGATACATCTAGTTTTGGGTTAGAAAGGACCTATTCCAACAACACATCTCACTTTATATTATTCAGACAATTAGGAGTTCAGTGACCAGGGTATTGAAAAGAAACAAAACCCTATCCCTTCTCTACAATAATGAAGTTAGTATGATGTGTTTTGGATCCCTAGAAAATATTTCTGTAGCATCCTGGAGAGTAAGAATATAATGTCCCACTGAAAATAAGAGGGAAAACCTTTCATGCTTATTTGCAGTTAGAGAATGCTTTTTCTGACCAGTATAACGTGCAGCCATTTGAGAAAGTACTATGAGCAGTAGGTATGTCTAAATTTTCATTCAGGATTCATGTTTTAACAGTCCACTAATCAAATGTTTGCTATAGTCTCTTACTATGTAACTTGTCCTGTGAGATACATTCTGACTCTCATCGTTCTGTAGGCCACACGATTTTCAGCATCTCGGCATTTTAATGACTATCATATTTTGTTAAAGCACATCCTTTAAAGAGTAGAATTATTCCAGGGCTGCTTAATTTGAGGCTTTTTACTGCTGCTGTCAGGCTACCAGACGTGGCAAATATAATTAATGTCTCAAAAAACAAAAGTTGTGAATGGGCTGTGGATTATAATTTATTTGGAAAAAAAAAAACGGAAAAGAGCTAACATTTAATACATGCCAGAAAGCACATTAATATTGTTTTCCAAAGTCTAATAGAGAAACGTTGGATACATGTTAGCCATGTGCGTATGTTAAGCTGGGTCTTTAACAGATAAATGTTAAAACAGAGAACACCTTGATATATATTCTCTTTTCATTAAAATGTGGCTTAAAGCAGAGCATGTGGAAAGTACATGCTGAGTGAGCATTTCAAATCTGCCTGGACCAGTTCAGTCTATGTCTATATAATAAGAACTGAAGGGTCAGAGACAATGAATATCCACCAAATTGATTAGCCACTGGGTGGGCAGAAGAGAGAGAAGAGACCTCTTAATTAGTTGTTTAATTTTAGCCTCTGGACAATATGGTACTAGATCACCCAGTCCAGTGCGTTACATTGCCATTTGATTCTGCCTCACTAAGGCAAACTTTGATTTCATTGTTTTTCTTTGAATTTGTGCATCTTTGAATACGTTGGGGATATCTGACAAGTAAATCTATAGAATATCACTCTACCTAAATACCCCAGTACCTGTGTGGACTGTGGCCTATGAGCATTAGTATGAAAATTTCCTTTTTATTCCTTGTAATTTGTATTAGGATGTATTTATGCCCTCTGAGAGACCAGGAGAGGCAAAGGATTGACCCATCAAGAGAGAGCATCTGATGTAGTGGTAACTCTAACCATCCGTCTGGCTATGATCTCAGCAAACGCTAAACAAAATTCCATCCAATTTTTATTCAGACATCTTAGGGCTGATTAGCAATTTATTTCCTTGTTCATCATCATCATTCATTCATTACAATTGTTTATTCAGCGTCTCCTTTGTGATACACACTCTGATAGGCACAGGGGGACACCAAGATGAAGAATGATCAGGTCTCTTCCTCAGAGGTGCTCTGCCTTAGCTGTGGCTTAAATATCCAATGAACTAGATAAAGTGCATGGGGCAGGAGGGCCTTCCCTCACTAAACTAAGGACCTCTATGACTTTGATGTTCTACTTCAGCTGGGCCCTACTGACTTGTCATTCTTTTTTGTGGCTATAAAAAACAGTGTGCAGGAAGAAGAGAAAGGCCCTGAAGGGTGGATGCTGTGCTTCTGATTAGCAGATGCTTGTGATTTTGAACCAAAAGACATGCTTCAAATTAGTAGTTTACGTATAACACATGCCACAAGGTTAAAGGACTCATACTTTTTGTTTAAATTTCCCTGCAGCATCCTGATATGTCTTATTTACACCTCTTGTTAAAAGTAGACATGGCTAAGGATACTGGCTCTAAAAATGCAACTGATGATTTTGGATTACAATGAATCTAAACTTACCTGCCTTCTTTCTCTTACTTGAACCTATCAACATTATTTTGAAACATATTTCACATTATCTGCAGGTAGAAATTGCTGGTAGGCACAGGAAGGAAAAACCTCTCCTCCACTATATTCTGTTTTTTAAGGAAAGAGTTAGGAAAAGGGCAAATGATAGGGGAACTGCAAAGTGAGAAAGAACCAAAATGACAAATGCAAATTTCTCTCTAAATTTGACAAGAAGAATGTTGGTAAAAGGGGTAATTTGGTAGCAGTTAAATCGCTGAGTCAAAAGTGCAAAACCTTTTATGGACAGAAATCATCTAGACTAATCTATTTTGTCAGCAGGGAGGAAAAACAGCAATTCAAAAGTACTTTACAGAAAGACTAGAAATGTTTATCCTTATCTGAAAAGGAGAGAACACATACATCTGTTTGTTTAAAACTTGCTTTACTTATATTTTCTGTGTTTGCTGTGATCTTTGTCTTTTGGTTTTGTTCCTGAAGATTTCAAGGTTTCTTTAATTATTTGCCCAAGGCAATACGTTGACATCGTGCTGTATAAAATAGGCAGGGTTTACTCTCGAAAACAGAGAAGAAATTATGAATACATTTGCTGGCGTATGGACTAAAATACATCTACATCTGAAATACATCTAAAATAACATAAAGCTCATATATTGGTATTCATTCAAAAGGACATATTGTTCAACTTCCAAGGATAATAATACATTATGCATACAGATACATTCAATGCAGGTGTCAAAGTGCCTGCTCAGTAATTAGTGTTACCTGCAGCTGAGTAAAACTCAAGGTTGATATGCTAACTGCATGCAGTGATTACAGGACATAGGAAATAAATACAACACATTACAAGGTGTACATACATGTTGAAGCTAAGGAATTTATGTCTCACTGATTTATCATATGGGCATTTAAATATGGGCATTTAAATTTGTTCATGGTAATTTGGTGCATGTATTGGACAAGGACGTATGCTATTCAAGTGCTTCTGAATAATTTAGAGTTATTTTTAAATTGGGCCATGTCTTGCCCTGCAAAATGATAATGTTCTTGTTTATCATTCTTGCCTGAGTCAGACTATGGTGGAGAGAATCTGTTCTTTAGTTATGAATACTGTGGCACAGTCAGCCCTATTTTTCCTTTGTATTTAAAGAAGCAATCTGTTAAATTGATGGATAAGACTAAGATTCTCATAATTCCGCATGTATCGCTTACGTGGTTAAGGTTCTCCAGTTGAGTGTTTATCAGTGCAGCAAACACTAGAGGAAGCTCAGGGTAGAAATCTACCATGCAATTTGTGTTTCTGCTTGCAGTAAAAAGTACAATGTCGCTTAGAACTAGTCCATTGTAAGCTTCACCGGCATGTTTTCAAGAGTTTTTATTTTTAGGACTAACAATGCAAAGATGATAGTTCCATGAGAACTTACACTAAGGATATGTCCAATCAGAGACAAGCATTCTGATGCAAGAAGAAAATGATTCCAAATGTATCCAAATAGCCAGTGTTTGGCTTCATTATATAAAATAAAAATTCTTTCATCTGTTGTATCATACCTTACTTCATTCAAACCACATGAAATAAAGCTCCGCTTCCACTTGAGAAAAAATATTTTTCTTACATTTTACATGAGAAACTAGAGCCAGGATGTCAGTGCATCTACACCTGACAGAAACTTTATGCTATGCTGCCTGGTGGGTGTGTAAACTCAGTGTTTTCAATTCCCTGTATCACCTGGTGAATAACAGTTATAGTAACTGATATTTATTTTATATCTACTATGTATCCAGCTCTATGCTAGATGCCTTACTTATGTTATATGATGCTCACAACAACTCTTTGAGATGCTATTATGACCCCTGTTTTGAAACTTTGAAACAGAAAAGGGAAACAAATTGCCTGAAGTTAGAGCTCAGAAACTGCTGGAATCAGGATTTGAAGCCGGGTGGTATGATTTTGGTGCCCATGTTCTTGACTCTAGGCAAGGATGTACAGGTAAGATTCAAGCCCAGTGGAGAGCTACATTTCTGCCACTGACTTACATGGTATCTCAGAGTTGTGAAAGGAATGGATATGCTATAGATCAATCATCACCCCTGTGCTTGAATCTCTGTAGCATCTTCTCTAAAAAGCATTTGCTGTAGCATCAGGTGCTAATCCAACATCTCCAGTGGCATCCCTACTTCATGAGAGTTTCTTTTTGTATCACAGATGGTTTTGGTATCTATGAAATTAGGAATGAAATCTTGGCCAGTTCTTAATATCATGGACATAAGAAATGAGATAAGAGATCTTGAAAAGCATCCATTATATAACTAGAAAGGATTACTTCTTATTGGTTCCAAAACATTAGATACTGTATCAACAGAGTGATAATACAATTCCCAATAGATGACAGTCCTTTCAAGTGTTTATCTGGTCTTATTATTATAAATAAACATGAGTAATTCTATTTCTTCTGCAATAAAATGCATTGTTGCTGTTAGATATTGAAAACGTTGTTTTACTGCCATTATCTTGCCATTGTTTGAAGCCAAAGAGACAATTCCTCTCACTGGATTAGAGATTTCCTGGTTAAAAAGTCATATTAAATAGATATTTCTTTCTAGTTACCATCAATAATACCTATTAGGCATGTGGATTAAAACAACTGATCCAAATTATGAGTTGTTCAGGCATGTTGGCCACTTTTGTTTCATTTTATGTGGTATCTAAAACATACCTGCTTTGTACATAATATTATTTTATGTAATATGTAGGTTTACGGAGTTAAAGTCTTAGCTTCTGTTCTTAGAGAACATATAATTTGCCAATTGTGCCACTTGAAATTACCCTGAAAAATGAGTTTCTGTTATTCTACTAAATCTTCAAGAATTATTTTTCATATGTCACTGTGGTTTTATACTAATTGACCCATATCAGAAACCCTCATCTCTCCCATCCAGTCTGTTCACATGACTATGTCCTAAATACTTCACAAACTATTCCAGTTACTTCCATTGCCACCTCCGCTACCATAGCTCAGCATATATTGTAGTTGATATCCTTTGTAATATTTGAAAACAAGCATCAACACTTACATACTCCTGGTGTTTTTTCTTGGATTAGATTAAAAGTTCTGAGGATAAGAAAACAGATATATGTGTTTAAAAGTTGGCAAAGATCAATTCTAGTGGACGAAACGTAAAAGAAAACATTTGATCCCTCTTCAATATTTCCATGATCTCCTCTCTCTTTTCTGTTTTTTTTTAATTTATAAAAATACTCGTTTGTAAATACATATCTTCTTTCATTGAATCTTAGATGCCATCAATTGCAAGATGCGCCGTTATTTTATGGATCATTAAAACCAAACAAGAAATACTGTCAATTAAGTTATGATATACCATCAATTATAAGATATATCTAGATTTCAGAGATGTAAAAAAAGCATATGTAAGAATCAAAGTGTTATGGGATTTATTTACATATAAAAATTACACATATTTTTCGTCTGTCTTCTCCACTAGTCTCTAAGATTTAGAAGAGCAGGAACCATGTCTATATTTTAATCATTATATATTCAGAGAAACTAGTATAACACTTGTGTAAAATCAGTGCTAAATAAAATTCATTAAAGCAATTAGTGATATAGATAAGCTCTAAAAATATTTCCTATGGCTTAATACCACTGAATGCTGCGGGTTTATTTTGTGTGTGGTAGAATGGAGATTGTGAGCATTTATTTAAAATACACGTACAACCTGCATAAAGAGATCTAAGAATCATCAACAACTAGTACTGGAAGGCTAATTGTGTTACAGTCAAATCTTGACACTTAGGAAGGATCTGACTGGTGATACACAGAAGAGTATTTCACTCAAAATTGTATCTAGACATGCTTCCCCAGAAAAGGGCTACCTGACTCTTTGGCATACGGTTATTTCAGAGCAGAGGTAAGGAGATTTTAAAGGCTGGATGCCCATCAAAGAAATTTTGGTCTGGATTTCTGAAAGACTAACAACATCAAAGTAAGGATATATTTGTTCAGGTTAAAAAATGCAAAACAATTATTATTATTTTTTTACCAGACTTGATCAATGCTGACTTCTGTGGCATAGTTCTTCAGCAACAAAAATTATGAATAATCCTCAAAATTTGTCAGACACTTGTAAAATGTAGGTTCCTGGGCCACACCCCTAGATAATTTCTGCATTTAGTTTTCTTATTCAAATTTACATTATAGAGATTCTTCAAAGGAAGCTGGTATAGAACTGATTCATTCTCTTGTAATGTCTATAGAAGATTCTATTTTGAAGCTGTACCATAGTTTATTCAATAGTGCCCCTACTGAAAGACATTCACTTTTTTTCATTTTTTGCCATTACTGTATATATTATTTTCATTTTTGCCGTTACTGTATATATACTGAATAATGCTGTAATACATATATCCTTATGTATATTTCTTATGTACTGGCATTTTTATTTTTGTGTTTATATTTCCTAAAATTGAGATTTCTAGACTGAAGGCTGTATCAACAAGTCTTCCAGAAAAACTTCGTCAATTAACTCATTTCTCTAGAACCTGTGAGAACATTTTTTCCCCCAAATCTAAACTATAAATATATGCCATCACTGTTTTTCCATAGTATTTCATTTTTATATGGTTGATCATATCTACATTTATTTTCTTTTAAAACTCCTGAGGTTCCAGTTTGGGTTAAGAAGCTGATCAACTTTCCAGGACCCACATTTTATATATAAATTCCTCTATGTTCTTACATGATTTTAATTGTTTTATTGTTCACCTTTAAATTTTTAATCAATCTGTAGCTTACTAATGCTTTTGTCCATGTGTTAACTTAATGTTTTAAATTTCTTTTCTTTGATATGCTAGTTATGCTAGTGGCATTTATGAAAAAAAATCCATCCTTTTATCAAGGCGTTACTACCACCTGTGTCATATTTTAAAATCTCATACATATATTGGAACCTATTTCAGTCTTCTCCATTGTGTTCTATTGTTTTACTTGCATATGTCTATACTGATACCATACTGATTTGATTAAAGTGGACTCATAATAT
This sequence comes from Smutsia gigantea, assembly GCA_032199065.1. Classification (NCBI taxonomy): domain Eukaryota; kingdom Metazoa; phylum Chordata; class Mammalia; order Pholidota; family Manidae; genus Smutsia; species Smutsia gigantea. Next base: position 11,223 of record JAVSCE010020292.1, on the reverse strand, counting down.
ACTCTATTGATGAAGCAAGGATCAACCAATGTTTTTTCATAATTTTTTGGCTATAGCTTGTCATTTAGTCTTCAGTATAAATTTTAACACCATTTCATTCAAGTATGAAACAATAACATTTTTGAGATGCTAATTGGAACTGTATTGATTTTAGAGATTATTTTCAGGATAAATGATAGTTTTATTATATTTGCTCAGACTTTGTTTTGAATCCTTCTGTGTTTATCATCCTTCCCGAATAGGCTCTTTGACTTCGTTTTCATATCCATTTTATAGTGTTTTCATTATTATGAATAGAATATTTTTCCCATTATCATTTCTAGGTTCTTTTTGCTAGAATAACAAATGGAACTTAATATTTATATATTTATGAATTATTCAAACAATCCATCAAATTCTCTCCTTAGCTTTTCTTCCTATAGAGTATTTTTAGTTTTTCTGATAAACTGTTACATAATCATTTTGTCTCCTTTCTGATATTTATTCCAGTTACTGCACTTGCTTGAATATACAAGACAATGTTGAAAATAATGATAAAATCTTGATCCCTTAGGAAAAAGGTCTATTAACAATTAGCACACATAATGCAGCGGGGGCGGGGAGAGGATACGGGGAAGGCAGTATAACACAGAGAAAGCAAGTAGTGATTCTATAACATCCTTCTACGTTGATGGACAGTGACTGCAATGGGGTATGTGGTGGGGACTTGATCATAGGGGGAGTCTAGTAACCATAATGTTGCTCATGTAATTGTATATTAATAATAGCAAAATAAAAAAAAGAAAATGAAAAAAAGTTTTGATCCCTTAGTTATTGATTTTAATTGCATTGCTTTTAGGGTCAATTTGAGATTACATGTGTTTGAGGTTCTTGGTAGCATTTATTACATTTAAGTAGTGTTCTTCCATTGCTATTTATTTAGTTTACCAGAGATGGCTGTTCATCTTTATTAAATAACTTTTTAGCATTTGTACTATGGCTTTTCTGCTTTAATTAATTAATTAATTAAAATTTATTAAAGTATTATTGATATACACTCGTATGAAGTTTTCACATGAAAAAACAATGTGGTTACTACATTTACCCATATTATCAAGTCCCCACCCATACCCCATTGCAGTCACTGTCCATCAGTGTAGTAAGATGCCACAGAGTCACTATTTGCCTTCTCTGTGCTACACTGTTTTCCCCGTGATCCCTCACACCATGTATACTAAACATAATACTCTTAAATCCCCTTCTCCCACCCTTCCCACCTGCCTTCCCACACCCCTCCCCTTTGGTAACCACTAGTTCCTTCTTGGAGTCTCTGAGTCTGCTACTATTTTGTTCTTTCAGTTTAGCTTCATTGTTATACTCCACAAATGAGGGAAATCATTAGGCACTTGTCTTTCTCCGCCTGGCTTATTTCACTGAGCAATATATCCTCCAGCTCCATCCATGTTGTTGCAAATGGTAGGATTTGTTTCTTTCTTATGGCTGAATAGTATTCCATTGTGTATATGCACCACCTCTTCTTTTCCATTCATCTACTGGTGGACACTTAGGTTGCTTCCTTATCTTGGCTATTGTAAATAGTGCTTGATAAGCACGGGGTGAATATGTCTTTTTGACTCTGAAAACTTGTATTCCTTGGGTAAATTCCGAGGAGTGGGATACCCGGGTCAAGTGGTATTTCTATTTTTAGTTTTTTGAGGAACCTCCATATTGCTTTCCACAATGGTTGAACTAGCTTACATTCCACCAGCAATGTAGGAGGGTTCCCCTTTCTCCACATCCTCACCAGCATTTGTTGTTCTTAGTCTTTTGGATGGTGGCCATCCTTACTGGTGTGAGGTAATAGCTCATAGTGGTTTTAATTTGCATTTCCCTGATGATTAGTAATGTTGAGCATCTTTTCATATGTCTGTTGGACATTTGAATTTCTTCTCTGGAGAATGGTCTCTTCATATCCTCTGCCCAGTTTTTAATTGGGTTATTTGCTTTTTGTTTGTTGAGGTGTGTGAGCTCTTTGTATATTTTGGATGTCAACCCTTACTGGATATGTCATTTATGAATATATTCTCCCATACTGTAGGATGCCTTTTTGTTCTGATGGTGTCCTTTGCTGTACAGAAGCTTTTCACCTTGATATAGTCTCACTTGCTCATTTTTGTTTTTGTTTCCTTTGCCCAGGGAGATATGTTCATGAAGAAGTTGCTCATGTTTATGTCCAAGAGATTTTTGCCTTTGTTTTTTTCTAAGAGTTTTATATTTTCATGACTTACATTCAGGTCCTTGATCCATTTGAAGTTTACTTTGGTGTATGGGGTTAAACAATAATTCAGTTTCATTCTCTTGCATGTAACTGTCCAGTTTTGCCAACACCAGCTGTTGAAGAGGCTGTCATTTCCCCATTGTATGTCCATGGCTCCTTTATCATATATTAATTGACCATATATGCTTGGGTTAATATCTGGACCCTCTATTTTGTTCCACTGCTCTATGGGTCTGTTCTTGTGCCAGTACCAAATTGTCTTGATTACTGTGGCTTTGGAGTAGAGCTTGAAGTTGGGAAGCGAGATCCCCCCAGCTTTATTCTTCCTTCTCAGGATTGCTTTGGCTATTCGGGGTCTTCTGTGGTTCCATATGAATTTTAGAACTATTTGTTCCAGCTCACTGATGAATGCTATTGGTATTTTGACAGGGATTGCATTGAATCTGTAGATTGCTTTAGGCAGGATGGCCATTTTGACAATATTAATTCTTCCTATTCATGAGCACGAGATGATTTCCATTCATTGGTATCTTCTTTAATTTCTCTCATGAGTGTCTTGTCATTTTCAAATTATAGGTCTTTCACTTCCTTGTTTAGGTTTATCGGTAGGTATTTTGATCTTTTTGATGCTATTGTGGATGGAATTGTTTTCCTGATGTCTCTTTCTGCTGGTTCATCATTAGTGTATAGGAATGCAACAGATTTCTGTGTGTTAATATTGTATCCCGCAACTTTGCTGAATTCAGATATTAGATCTAGTAGTTTTGGAGTGGATTCTTTAGGGTTTTTTATGTACAATCATGTCATCTGCAAACAGGGACAGTTTAACTTCTTCCTTGCCAATCTGGATGCCTTTTATTTCTTTGTGTTGTCTGATTGCTGTGGCTAGGACCTCCAGTACTATGTTGAACAGAAGTGGGGAGAGTGGGCATCCTTGTCTTGTTCCTGATATTAAAGGAAAAGCTTTCAGCTTCATGCTGTTACGTATAATGTTGGCTGTGGGTTTGTCATATATGGCCTTCATATGTTGAGGTACTTGCTGTCTATACACATTTTCTTGAGAGTTTTTATCATTAATGGATGTTGAATTTTGTCAAATGTTTTTCAGCATCTATGGTGATGATCATGTGGTTTTTGTCCTTCTTTTTGTTGATGTGGTGGATGATGTTGATGGATTTTCGAAAGTTATACCATCCTTGCATCACTGGTATAGATCCTACTTGATTATGGTGTATTATCCTCTTGATGTATTTTGAATTCAGTTTGCTAATATTTTGTTGAGTATTTTTGCATCTATGTTCATCAAGGATATTGGTCTGTAATTTTCTTTTATTGTGGTGTCTTTGCCTGGTTTTGATATTAGAGTGATGCTGGACTCATGGAATGAGTTTGGGAGTATTCCCTCTTCTACATTTTGGAAAACTTTAAGGAGTATGGGTATTAGGTCTTCACTAAATGTTTGATAAAATTCAGTTGTGAAGCCATCTGGTCCAGGCATTTGTTCTTAGGTAGGTTTTTGATTACCAGTTCAATTTCATTGCTGGTAATTTGGTCTGTTCAGATTTTCTGTTTCTTTCTGTGTCAGCCTTCTAAGGTTGTATTTTTCTAGAAAGTTGTCCATTTCTTCTAGGTTATCCAGTTTGTTAGCATATAATTCTTCATAGTATTCTCTAATAATTCTTTGTATTTCTGTGGTATCTGTAGTGATTTTTCCTTTCTCATTTCTGATTCTGTTTATGTGAGTAGACTCTCTTTTTTTCTTGATAAGTCTGGCTAGGGGTTTATCTATTTTCTTTATTTGCCCAAAGAATCAGCTCTTGCTTTCATTGATTCTATTGTTTTATTCATCTCGATTTTATTTATTTCTTCTCTGATCTTTATTATGTCCCTCCTTCTGCTGATTTTGGGCTTCATTTGTTCTTATTTTTCTCATTTCATTAATTATGAGTTAAGACTGCTCATGTGGTATGTTCTTCTTTCCTGTGGTAGGCCTGTATTGCAATATACTTTCCTCTTAGCACGGCCTTTGCTGTTTCCCACAGATTTTGCAGTATTGAATTGTTGTTGTCATTTGTCTCCATATGTTGCTTGATCTCTGTTTTTATTTAGTCATTGATCCATTGGTTTTTTAGGAGCATGTTGTGAAGCCTCCATGTGTTTGTGGGATTTTTCATTTTCTTTGCATAATTTGTTTCTAGTTTCATACCGTTGTGGTCTGAGAAGCTGTTTGGTACAATTTCATTCTTTTTGAATTTACCAAGGCTCTTTTTGTGGTCTAGTATATGATCTATTCTGAAAATGTTCCATGTGCACTTGAGAAGAATGTGTATTCTTTTGCTTTTGTGTGTAGAGTTTTGTAGATGTCTGTTAGGTCCATCTGTTCTAATGCGTGGTTCAGTGCCTCTGTCTCCTTACTTATTTTCTGTCTGGTTGATCTGTCCTTCAGAGTGAGTGGAGTGTTGAAGTCTCCTAGAATGAATGCATTGCATTCTATTTCCCTTTTTAATTCTGTTTGTATTTGTTTCACATACGTAGGTACTTTTGTGTTGGGTGCATAGATATTTATAATGGTCATATCTTCTTCTTGGACTGACCCCTTTATCATTATGAAATGTCCTTCTTTGGCTCTTGTGACTTTCTTTGTTTTGAAGTCTATGTTGTCTGATAAAAGTACTGCAACTCCTGCTTTTTTCTCCCTATTAGTTGCTAGTTGCATGAAATATCTTTTTCCATCCCTTCACTTTTAGTTTGTGTATGTCTTTGGGTTTAAATTGAGTCTCTTATAGGCAGCATATAGATGGGTCCTGTTTTTTTTTTTCCATTCAGTGACTCTATGTCTTTTGTTTGGTGCCTTCAGATCATTTACATTTAGGGTGATTATTGAAAGGTATGTACTTATTGCCATTGCAGACTTTATATTTGTGGTTTCCAAAGGTTCAAGGGTAATTCTCTTACTATCTAACAGTCTAATTTAGTTCACTTAGTATGCTGTTTCAAACACAACCTAAAATGTTCTTTTTTTTCCTCCTTTTTCTTCCTCCTCCATTCTTTATATATTAGCTATCATATTCTGTACTCTTTGTCTGTCCCTTGATTGACTTTGAGGGTAGTTGATTTAATTTTGCATTTGCTTAGTCATTAACTGTTCTTCTTTCTTTACTGTGGTTTTATTACCTCTGGTGACAGCTATTAAACCTTAGAAACACTTCAATCTATAGCAGTCCCTCCAAAATACACTGTAGATGTGGTTTGTGGGAGGTAAATTTTCTCAGCTCTTGCTTATTTTGAAATTGTTTAATCCCTCCTTCAAATTTAAATGATAATCTTGCTGAATAAAGTAATCTTGGTTCAAGGACCTTCTGCTTCATTGCATTAAATACATCATACCACTCCCTTCTGGCCTGTAAGGTTTCTGCTGAGAAGTCTGATGATAGCCTGATGGGCTTTCCTTTGTATGTGATCTTATTTCTCTCTCTGGCTGCTTTTAATAGTCTGTCCTTATCCTTGACCTTTGCCATTTTAATTATTATATGTCTTGGTATTGTCTTCCCTGGGTCCCTTGTGTTGGGAGATCTGAGAGACTATCTCCTTCCCCAGATTGGGGAAGTTTTCAACAATTACCTCCTCAAAGACACTTTCTATCTCTTTTTCTTTCTCTTCTTCTTCTGGTACCCCTATAATACCAATAGTGTTCCGTTTGGACTTGTCACACAGTTCTCTCAACATTCTTTCATTCTTAGAGGTCCTTTTTTCTCTCTGTGCCTCGGCTTCTTTGTATTCTATCTAATTTCTATTTCATTTTTTGTCTCCTCCACCGTATCTAATCTGCTTTTAAAACCTTCCATCATGTTTCATTTCTGATACTGTGTTCTGTAATGATTAGATCTCTGACTGGAATTCATTCCTGAGTTCTTGAATATTTTTCTGTACTTCCATGAACATGTTTGTGATTTTTATTTTGAAATCTCTTTCAGGGAGATTCATGAGGTTGATTTTATTTGACTCTTTCTCTGCTGTATTTATAATTTTGCTTTGAACCAGGTTCCTTTGATGTTTCATATTTGTATATGGTGCCCTCTAAGCCCAGAGCTCTATTCTCTGGAACTGCTCAGCTCCTGGAGCAATGTCAGGGGTTGCAGGGGAGTGGTGTTGGTGCATGAGGGGAGGAAAGAGCTGTTTCCTGCTTTCTAGATGCTATGCCTATCTCCACTGCCAAAATCAGTGGGCTGAGCACACAGGTATAATCCTGTATGCTTTGCATTTGTACCTGCTGCAGGCGGGGCTTCCCTCTGGCTGGCCTAACACCAGGGTAGGGTTTGCCTGTTTGTGAGCTAGATATGGGCTTTCTGGGAGCAAGGCACAGCAGGCTGTGTATCATGCAGGGGGGCTTTGGAGCTGTGTGGCCAGCCAGGGGGCTGGAGTGCTTGAAGACTGTGAAAGTTCCCAACCTGCTGGGCACAGTACACCTGGACAATGTTGTGTACCTGTCCTTTCTCCTGAGCAGTAAGCTCTGTGCAGTCCTTGCCCCTTTAACAGCCTTCTCACTGTTAGGAAGTCCCTCAGAGTTCCCACCTTTCTTTTGCCCCAGAGCAGCTGGATATGGTTCCCTGTTTTCCACAAGCCATTGGAATCTCAGTCTCTCCAGGTATTCTGCCTATCTTAGTTTTCCAACCCCCCTAATCATGAGATCCCCATGTAATATAGGTTTGTGCTCCCAGAGAAGATCTCCAGAGCTAGGTGTTCAGCAGTCACAGGCCTCCATTCCCTCCCTGCTCCATTTCTCTTCCTCCCGCTAGTGAGCTGGGGTGGGGGAAGGCCTTTTGTCCCACTGGGCCATGGCTTCGGTATGTTACCCTGTTCCATGAGGTTTATGCTTTTCTCCAGGTGTATGCAGTCTGGTGCAGCCCTCTTTCCTGTTGCTCTTTCAGGATTAGCTGTATTAATTATATTTTCATATTATATGCGTTTTTAGGAGGAAGCCTGTGTCTCACCTCTCATGCTGCCATCTTTAATCTCCCTCTTCCTTTAATGTATTAAAGAAATGGATTATGCAAAGAGATTTCCTGATACAGAATTTTTTTTGTATTTTTGGAATACACATTAATTCGCTAAGGTATATCATCGTTTGATACATTGTTGGATTGTATTTTCTAATATGTTACTTTAAATGTTTGCATCTTTCATATTGAGGTTGGCATTTAAGGTTTATTTCAATACTATTTGTATAGTCTTGGTGATGTTATCCTGAATTCATAAAATTAATTGAAAAATTTTTCTTTTGCTCTCTAGAAACAGTTTAAATAGCATTGAAACTATCTGTTCACTACAGATTTGACAAAACTCAACTTTGAATCAATCTTCTTTGCCTTTTATAATACTAATTTTTAAATCATATTTCAATCTTTATCATAATTCCTCTAATTCAAGTTTTCCTATTCTTTGTGCGTCATTTTTGAAATTATATTTTGTTAATTTTTCTCTAGGTTTTAAAGTTTGTTGTTTTGAAATTGTGTGTTGAATCCTCTTTAGAAGAGAATTGCAATATTTTAATCTCTATCTGCTGTAATGTTTCATTTATCATTCTAATATTGTATACGTTCTTTCAATTGTGTTTATGAGATAACTATTTTATTGATCTTTTCTAACAAATGATCTTATTATTTATAACATATTTTGTTTTCCAATTTACTGACTTCATTTTTGTCTGCTAATTCTTACCTCCACATTTTAGGTCTATCTTGTAGTTCTTTCAGATCTTTTTAGTGATAAATAAGATCACATACTTTCATATTTTCTTTTTATTATCAAAGGCATTTATGCCTATATATTTTCTTCTAAGTACAGAAGTCTCTGTGTCCCATAGTTTTTAATATGAATGTTTCCCTTTTTAGTTTTATTCCAGATGGTTTTAATTTCAATGTTGATGGCTTTTGTGATTCAAACATCATCTAGAGTTGTCTTTTTTAGTTTCCTTGTATTTAAAAATTTTTGTTTTTGTTTTTGGCCATCTTTTTATAATTTGTTTTATCATTTGTTTCTAGTTTGTTGGATTATGACAGAAAATATTGCTTGCATGTAGAAACTTTTGAAAATGTTAAGTTTTGTTATCTTGGGGCAAATACATGATTTTTCAAAATGCTCAATAGACATGTAAAAAAAGCTCTCTGAGGTCGATGAAGTTTTAATATGTTACTGTAATGAAACAAATAGTAATATTATTGTATAGCATTAACTTATTTTTCATCTAAGTACATCACCTCTGAAAGAGATATATTGATGTATCTTACGATAATATTTTAAAATCAATATCTTCTTGAATTTATAGCAAGCTTTGCTTAAAAAGTTTATCTTTTCCAGTGCAAATAATTATGTCTGATAAATCTTTTTTGTAAATTCCACCCTTTATATTAAATAATCATGCTCTTTACTCAGCATAATGCATTTAAATTTAAATTCTATTTTCTATTGTTTTCACAATGTTACTCTGTTTATTTTGTTGCTTTCCTGATATCCTCTTGACTATTCCTTTATTTTCACCCTTTAATTATTACTTTATTTTAAGAATGTTTCCTGTAAGTTTTCTTAGGCAGATATTTTTTCTTTGTTTTTAAATTCCAATTCCCAAATCTGAGTCTTTAATGGAAGAGGTCACTCCGTTCATTCACACTTAATAATAATGACTGACATACTTGATTTCATTGCAATTGTCTTTATTTTTAAAATTGTTTTAAATTATACTTTTTCATTTTCCTCCTTTTTCCTGGTTTGATAAAGTTGATAAAACTTGGAGATCTTCAATGTCTAGGCTCTATTTGAAGCTGTGAGATAATATGAGACCACCCAGGCAGTACCGGTGGATTAAAAGATAAGAGATCTGAGGACTGAGCCCTCTGACCCTTCAATATTTAAAGTTCATGAAGCTTAGGAGGAACCAGCCAAGAAGACCAATGAAGAATAACCAGTGATGCAAGAAAATTTTCAAAAGGGAGACTGTTGCCCAGGAGACCAAGTAAAGTGTTTCAAAAGGTGAAAGTGACTATGTTAAATGCTGCTTGTGGGTCAAGAAGGATTAAGACTAAACATTGGATTTAGCAATGTGGTGACTACCAATGACTTTGACAAATTTTGGTGGAGTAGTGGGGGCAAAATCTTAATTAAGTTGTTGTTGAAGAGAGTGTTACAGAAAGTTCTGGTTATGTAGATGTGAAGAGGTTGCTGACTTCTCTCTGCAAATTTTAAGTATAAAACTGGATGAAAAAGTCAAAACAAACATTTCAGAGCACTGGAAATTAAGCAGTGGCTAATAACAAATTGAGAAATGTTTATTCTTGAAAAACCACAAGAGCTTTTAGTAAAAACGGGAAGAATATTATGGTCTCCTTGCCTAGAGAAGGTCTCTACCACACTTCTCCAATTTGCTTGGTCAGCAAGAATGATAGTATTTTAACACTCAGGGACTACTCATGAAAACCAGAAAATTTGTTGCCAGAAAGGAGAATGGAATTATGGGGGAGAAGGAATAAAAACCTAATGGCTTTTCTGATTAAAAATGCTATACTAGATTAGGAAAAATGAAAGAAACCTACAAATTTGTTAACTTAGGTTGCAGTCCCAATAGGGGCAAGCAATGGGCCAGCCAGAAATTTAATGGGAAGATTCTAGAAATAAGAGAGGAATAGAAGGAACATAAAAGCTCTTCACAAATCCCTCACTGAAAAAGATTGTAGATGTATAGGGAAGTCTCCAGGAACCCATCAAAAAGTGAAAGCCAATGAGGACTTGATAATTGACAGCAAATTTGAATGTACTCCTGAACCACACACAGTTGGCACTGGGTGGATGTCCTTTGGGTTCAAAATGTTTACATAAAACCTCTGCCCAAATCACTGGCTGACCACTGAGCTGTGCAGACAAAGGAGTAACCCCTTGAAAGCTAGACTAAATACCAAAAAAAAAAAAGATCAGAGACATCAGTGAGGGAGACAAAGTCCACAGTTGAAATCTAAGAAGTTACTAAAACAAAACTAACAGCCCTCACAAAAATAAAAAGAATAGAAAGTTGCTATATTATTTAAATGTCCAATTTTTGCCAAAATAGTACTAGACAAGCAAAGAAACAGCAAAATATAACCCATGCTCAGGAAAAAACTAGTCAGTAGAAAGTGACTCTGAGTGGGACAAGATATTGGATTTCACAATCACTTCAAAGCAGCTCCTTTAAATACATTCAAAAAATTAAAGAAAAATTTGAAGAGAATGGTTGACCAAATAAATCTCAATGTACAGAGAGCAACTTGGAAGGAGAATCAGATGGATATTCTAAAACTCAGTATGAAGCAACCAAAATTAAAAAATAAATTAAAGTACAGAGTGAAAAATATTGGAATAGCATGAAATAATTCAGAGGCCTGTAGGACAATAGGCCCCAAATTATGCATAATAAGAGTCCTAGAAGGATAGGTGAGATAAAAAAACAGTAGAAACAAATTTCATAAAATGATGGCCAAAAATTTCTCACATGATTAAAAAAAAAAAAAGCAATGCAAGTTACAGATCCAATGTAGCCCAAGTAATGTAACCAAAAAGGAACCACATCTATAAATCACAAACTGCTGAAAGACAGGAAACCTGGAAAGCTGTAAGAGAAAAACAACTTATTGTGTGCCAGGGAACAGCAAATTGAGTAACAGCAGACTTCTCATCAGAAGCACTGAAGGTCAGTAATCAGTACATGACATATTCAAAGAACTGGAAGAAAAATGAAAATCACCAAAGAAGAACTCTATACCAAGACAAATTATTCTGCAAAATTGAAGATGAAATAGACATTCTAGATTAACATGTAAATTGAGAGAAATAATTACTAAAGACTTACCCTACAAGAAATACTGAAGGAAGTGCTGCAGATTAAAAGAAAATGACATGTGATGGTATCCTGGATATACATAAGTGAATGAAAAGAGTCA